>CAWUFW010001623.1:0-112500 GCA_963921515.1 Calotriton arnoldi | reverse complement strand
AAAAGTGTAAGTTTAGTGTGACTGAAATTGAATATTTGGGTCACTTGGTTGCAGCGTCTGTTATTAGACCTAAAACTGGATTGGTGGAAGCCATCAAAACTTGTATTCGCCTCAAAATAAGGAGGAGCTGGTAAAGTTTCTTGGCATGGCTACGTTTTACAACTCGTGTGTGCCCCAGTTTGCCGAAAAAACTGAATGTATGAGAAAGTTGCAGACATAAGATTAGGAGTTTGTTTGGAGTAAGTTGTGGAGAAGGAGATTGAAAGTGTAAAGTCTTGTTTAGATAAGGCTCCAAATTTAGGAAGCTTTGAACCCAAGGATGAAACCTTCATGATTACCCACACCAGCTCCAAAGGTTTGGGGGCTGTCCTTATGAACAGATCGAAGCGGCAGGACAGGACTATATTGTTTGTAACACAAGGGTTGAGCGGAGCGGCGCTCATCTAATCACTGATTGAGAAGGCGGCGTTGGGAGTCTTCTGGGCCGTGAGAAAGTTAAAGAAATTCCTCTGGGGCGCAAGTTTGAGATCAAGACAGATCACAAGCTTCTTAGGGAGGTATTTTCAAAGAAGGGTGTGGATGTGTCAGCTTTACGTATGGTAATAAAATATTACTGCACTGCCAATTTCCAAACATATTACATTACTCATGCCCTCTTCTATGGCATCATTGATAATATCACTGCAACATTTGCAATGAAATTATTGATGAGAAAACTGTGCATGGCAGGGGTGCAAGTTATAGTTACCTTAAGGCACGAGTTATAGTTACTTGATATAATTATAACTGTTGAATTTCTATGGTTTTTAGAGTTTAAAACGTTACGTTGTTACTGAACATTTCACTTAACTATAACGTCACTTTAACCTTGGTTTTTTCAGTGAATATATATATATATATATATATATATATAGTCGTTTATCTTGGCATTCTGTAGAGCATCGGAGTTCTTTTCTTTGTTGAGCGACAAGAAGGTTCACTGAAGGCCAAGTAGGGACAAAGGAGAGGCTCTTCAAGCACCTGGATGGGAGAACCGATACTCAACCCTTGAGCCATCCCTCGAAGGTCAGCCACTGGCTGTCCAGGCCTAAGGATGATGAAGAGGACTGTTAATGAATGTCAGGTCGAGAAGGGAAGACCTCGTGTAGAGCTGGAGACCAAACACACGACCGGCTGCTTGGAAAGGTTGAGTGCCACCTCCTGGCAGAAGCTTAGAATTGTCCTTCAGTTGTTGGAAGTGGAACGAGTGCCTTCCTCAGAAGTCGGTTTTGTGTGTAAAACATTTTTCCACTAAATCTTTCACATCCATCAGATGCGGAGTAGGTTCTGGATGGCGGACTGCCAGAACTAGAATGTTTTGAGTCTGTCTTTTCTTTCCTTGCCTGCCCACTTTCAGAATCGACGGTGCTGGCTCACTTGGCTCTGCTATTCTCACAGTAGGACAACTGGGCGGAAAGGAAGGAAGAGAAGAAGGGCGAAGTCCGAAGGGGGCGTTACTTTCCAGACCTGTCATAGTATCCACAGATATTGAAATAGAATCCTCGCTCACTTTATCATGACATGCTTCATCATCGGGATCTACCACACCCTGATAGGATGATACCACTAGGGCAGACTCAACCAAAAAGATGAGCGTTCTTAGATAATGTCTTGCTGGATAAGCAGGGATCCAGATAAAGAAAAAAAGATAAAAATACCTTGAGGTATACCCATATGAATTATTTATTTGTAGGGTACCTGGGGTGTAGGTAAAACGTGTTGTAGGGTTTTTATTGAGACTGAGGGGCAGATTTACAAGCCCCCTGCGCCACCAGTACGTCACTTTTCGTGACGTACTGGTGGCGCAGGGGGCTGCTCCATATTTACAAGGAGAGGAAAAGCCACCCTGCATGACTTTTCCTCTCCTTGTAAATACGGCCCCTTCTCACGCAGCACTTTGCGGTGAAGGGGCGTTCCATGGGTGTTGCTGTGGGTGTTCCCACGCAACACTCATGGAACAAGACACATCTCCAGAATTACGAGAAATCGTAACTCTGGAGATGCGTCTGAAAGCTACGCCACCCTAGAGGTGGCGTAGCGAAGCGCACCGAGGAGAAATGTTTTCATTTCTCCTCGTTTCCTCTTTCAATGCGTGGTGCCTTCTACAGCACGCATTGAAAGAGGAAAATGGTTGTAGTGATTGTTTTTGTGCAGGAAGGTTCCCCTTCCTGCACAAACACAATCTCCCCACGACATAGGCATCCTTGCACCATGGTGCAAGGGTGCCTGCGCCTGCGCATGGCTGCAGTTTGTGCGCCAGCGCAGGGGAAGCACAAGGATGCGACATATTCTTGTAAATATGTCGCATCCCTGTGTTTTCCAAACTAACGCAGCATGGCGCAGCAAAATGACTTGCTGCACCGTGCTGCGTTAGTTAATTGTAAATCTGCCCCACAGTTTCTCAATTAACCCTAATATGTCAATGCCAACATGTTTCGGCCGACACCAAGAGCCCAACTGGGTCTGGGGCCTTTGTCAGGGCTAAGTTATGTATCCCTGCGTTACTACGCATGCATTCCATGCACATACGTGAGGCCTAAAGCTCTTACCTGAATCAATATTCCGTAAATGGAGGATACCTAAGAAACAAAAAAAAGGCATGTCAATAAGGAAGAAGACCGATTCATGTACAACTACGGCTATAGATGATTATGCATATGTGTCCCACTCTAAATTCATGAGACGTATTGATATTACTGTTTCATTATTGATTTTTAGAGGTTGGGTAGTACCTGTCTTGGTTGTGAACAGCTTCCCTACCCATATTTGCGCAAAAGATTAAAATACTGGGTGAGAGTGCTGTCCCATATGAATGTCTCTAGTCTTCATTAATTACCCATCACTCTGTGTGCGTGTAGTAGGCCAGAATACTGTGTAACCAATTAAAATGCAGATTCAATATTGTAAAAATGCAATCCTCTCATGCATAATCCATGCATGGTGTTGTAACCGGGGTTACCGAGTCCGACACGGTAGCATGGCGTGAAGCGGGGAAGGCACGCGAAGGCAATGTGTAAGGCAGTTGTGCAGCACACTCTTACTCTGACTCAGAAATGCGAACGCAATAACATGACACCACACCAGGCTTTTGTATTTAAAATCAAGATCTTTTATAAATAAATTAAGTTGGCATTAGATGAGGCAGATTAATTCAGATCTACATTCAAATTCATTGCATTACTCAATTGGTGCACATTTTAAATAAAGCATCATAGCTCATCAACATTGTAGGCCACTAAGAGGCCGCAGGAATTATCTCCTACACGTAGCACTTAATAATGATCTCAAGGTACGTTAATAAAACAGGGGCCTAGACATGCAGTTCACTTTAGCATATTCAATTACTTAAAAGAAGGCTTTTCACTTTACATTTAAATAGGCCTGCATTGATCTAGGCGCGCCCACATTCAGTACAGTGGGCGTCGCAATTCCAGTACACCTGTAACATAAAACACTTCAACTCAATTCAATTAAATACTTCCCCCTGTGGTAAAAGACTTCGCAGTTAAAAGCATGGCCTAGGCAGTAATTACAATAGGCATCTGCAATAAGTTATTAAATACTATAGGGAACCCCTCGACATGTCCAGTATCCTGGGGCTTCTATGACCCTTAGGGGTTAACTTTAGGCTAGGCCCACTCCTCTCCGGGGCCTCGCCTCCTGGGGAAAGTTATACAATTACTTATGGGGTTAATGGTGGCCCCCGCCCCCAGTGGCGTTTTGTGGGCCCTAGGGGCCTCCTGGGCTCACCTGTGGTGTTGGTCGTTGGTCGCGCTTCAGGGCGACTGGCACTCCCCCAGGCCCGGCCCGTGTTCTGGAGGGCGGGGCCCGGTAGGGGTACCTCGGCCTTCAGGCCGGACTGGCTGGACGTTGCGGGGGCCGGTATCACCTTACTCCGGCCCCCGGGATCAAGGTATGCCGGTGGGGACGTTGCGGGGGCTGGGATCTCACTCCTCCAGCCCCCGGGATCAAGGTAGGGTAAGGTTGGCGGGCTCAGGGTCGCAGGGGAAGGGAGCGGGAGCCGGCAGTCCTCTCCGGCCGGCTCCCCGTCTCCCTCTGCACTGCCGGGGCTCTTCCCGGGCTTCCGTCGGCGCTGGGGGCGTGACCGGGGCCGGCGCCAAATCGTTGCGCGGCCTTCCTGGGTCACGCCCGGCGACCCCGGTTGCTCGGCAACGGCGTCTGCGGGGCCTGGAGGCCTCGCTGGTGATCGCGCTGGCGATTTCTTGGGCCGCGACGGCGGCAGTGGCAATTCTTCGGCCGCGACGGCGGCGGGGGCAATTCTTTGGCCGCGGCGGGGACACTTCTTCGGCCACGACGGCGGTGGTGGCACTTCTTCGGCCGCGGCGGGGGCAATTCTTTGGCCGCGACGGCGGCGGGGGCAATTCTTTGGAGGCTTCGGTGAGGGCGCGGACGGCGCACCTCACCACACACACCTGAGGGGCTTCCCTCACCTCAGCGCTTCCTCCGGTGAGGGCGCGGCGGCGCACCTCACCACACGGTGCCTCTTCTCAGGCGGCGGCGGCCGCGATCTCCTCACAAGGTCAGTGACCTGAGGGGCGACAGAACGCAGGGGGCACCAGCAGCCTGTGGGCAGGGCTGACTGGCAACGTACTTGGGGGCAGCCCAGCAACAGGCAGAAATGAATAGGGGGTGAAGGTCTAGCGCTTCAGGGTACGGCGCTTTACCTGGTGATCCCCAGTTGGGCAGTTTAGGCTTTAGGCCTGGCTGGACGGTCAGGCCTCCTCAAGTTAAGGTGTCTTGCGACTGCTCCAGATTGGTTGCTTCTTAGGCGCTTCTTGTTAGGAGTTTCTTGTCAGAAGTTCCTTATTATAAGTTTCTTGTCAAAGTTTCTTGTCAGAAGTTTCTTCTTATGAGGGGGGAATGAGTTGGTGGTCTGGGAGTGCTTGATGTTCCTCCCTGCACGCTGAAGGTGGTTCCCTGGGTCCCCTCACACTGGGCAAGGTCAGTGGGTGGTGGGCGTTCCTCAGCTATCTTACTCCAGCAGGGCCTCAGCCCTGTCAGCAGCAGTAGTGTAGGTCTCCCCCTAGGCCCTAAAGCCTATACTCCGGCGGAGGTTCTCCCAGGTTCAGTGGTGCCTCATCAACTGACTAGAAAGTTTTCCCTCCAAGCCTTTTATACTCCTAGGTCAGGTGACTCTCCCAAAGGCGGCAAAACATAACTCCTCCCACAGCCCGGAAGGTTCTGGAACCTTCTACATGCCTGGCTATGTGGCCCAGAGGCGGGGATGGAATGGATACTGTATCCCTATGTCCCAGCCTGACCCTGGCTACTAGTGTGTATGCGTGTCAGGCCCCTCTGCAGTAGCAGGGGCCTGTGGCAGCCATCTTGAGTGAGAGAGAGCACCTGCACCTCAGCACTGGCTAGCAGTGGCAAGGTGCCCAGAGACCTAGGTCCAGTAAAAATATGGTGGCAAAAAGGAGGCGAAAAAGGAAAAAAAATAGTGAAAGACCACCCTAGGGCTGACAGGTCTAACACGCGTCCCCCCCAGCCGAAAGAGGGGAGAGCTTCCCAACCTCTAGGGAGTTCTCTTCGCTAAGGCGGAAAAACCGGGAGAGACCGTCAGCGTTGGCGTGGTCTACACAGGGTCGATGTTCCACCCGAAAGTCCATCCCCTGGAGGGAAATGGACCACCTCAACAATTTGGGGTTTTCGCCTCTCATCTGCATGAGCCAGCGAAGGGGTCTGTGGTCGGTCTGGATCAGGAAGTGACAACCAAAAAGGTATGGCCTCAACTTCTTGACAGCCCAAACCACAGCAAAGGCTTCTCGTTCGATGGTACTCCACCGCTGGGGAGTAGTCTTCGGGAAATGAAGGCCACTGGCTGGTCTTGGCCATCGTCATTCAGCTGCGAGAGCACAGCTCCTATGCCATGCTCAGAAGCGTCTGTCTGTACAATAAATTCCCGTCCAAAGTCTGGAGTCCTGAGCACCGGTGCGGTGCACATTGCACGTTTGAGGGTCTCAAAGGCTTCCTGGCAGACAGCCGTCCAGATGACTCTGCGTGGCTGCTTCGTTGAAGTCAATTCCGTCAATGGGCCCACGATGGTTCCATACCCCTTGACGAACCGGCGGTAGTATCCCGTGAGGCCGAGAAAAGCTCGGACCTCTGTTTGGGTCTTGGGGGCTCCCAGGCCAAGATGGTCTCAATCTTGGCTTGGAGGGGTTGCACCTTACCTCCGCCCACCAGATGTCCCAGGTACACGACAGATCCCTGTCCAATCTGGCACTTGCTGGCCTTGATGGTTAAACCAGCCTGTTGCAAAGCCTGTAGCACCTCCTGGAGATGCTCCAGATGGTCCTCCCAGCTGCTACTGAAGACAGCTATGTCATCCAGGTAGGCAGCAGAGAAGGCCTCTAGGCCAGACAGCACCTGGTTCACCAACCGCTGGAAAGTGGCTGGAGCATTTTTCAACCCGAAGGGCATCACCCGAAATTGAAAGTGGCCCTCGGGGGTGGAGAACGCAGTCTTCTCCCTTGCTCCTTCCGCCATGGCTATCTGCCAGTAGCCTGACGTCAAATCAATGGTACTCAAATACCGGGCTGCTCCCAGCCGGTCAATGAGCTCATCCGCCCGCGGGATCGGGTGAGCGTCGGTCTTAGTGACTGAGTTGAGTCCACGGTAATCCACACAGAACCGAAGTTCTGGTGTGTTGCCCGGTGGGGCCGCTTTCGGCACCAACACCACCGGACTAGCCCAAGGGCTACTGGAAGGCTCAATCACCCCCAGTTCTAGCATCTTGGTAACCTCACCCTGGATACTAGCCTTGACTTTATCGGACAGCCGGTAAGACTTGGGGGCATATTAGCAAGACCGGCGATAAAATTATCGCCGTTTTAGCGGCAGGAAACTGCCGCTAAAACGGCGATAATGGGCTTGCTAATATGCATTATAGAATTCCAATAGAAGCCCAGGTTAGATGTGCAGGACATCTAACCTGGGCTTCTGTGGAATTCCATAACGCATATTAGCAAGCCCATTATCGCCGTTTTAGCGGCAGTTTCCTGCCGCTAAAGCGGCGATAATTTTATCGCCGGTCTTGCTAATATGCCCCTTGGTTTTACTGGCGGACTGTCCCCTGTGTCCACATCATGGGTACACAGGTGCGTGATTCCAGGCGTGAGGGAGAACAACGAGGCGTACTGCCCCAAGACCTGGCGGCAGTCCCTCTGTTGCTCTGGGGTCAAGGATGGGGCGAGGACCACTCCCTCTACCAAACCATCCTTCTCATGGGCCGCCAGAAGGTCTGGAAGAGGCTCACTCTCCTCCTCCTCACTTCCATCTGTTATCATTAGGAGAGTGAGTTCTGAACGCTCCTGGTGGGGCTTCAGGCGGTTGACGTGGAACACCCTGTGGGGTTGACGTGGGGTCTTCACATCAACGACATATGTGGTCTGGCCTCTCCTTTCCAAGATCTCAAACGGCCCAGTCCACCGGTCCTGGAGGGCGCTAAGCTCTCCTGGCTCCATGACCCACACCTTCTGTCCAGCGTCTAACTCTACCGTCCGCGCGTTCCGGTCATACCATTTCTTTATGACGGCTTGACTTGCCTCTAGATTGTCCGAGGCCTCTTTCCACAGCTTGGCCACTTGGCTGCGCAATGCCAGCATATAGCTGACCACATCACGGGGAAGCTTCGAGGAAGACTTCTCCCACCCCTCCTTGACAAGACTGAGGGGCCCCTGAACGGGGTGGCCATAGAGCAGCTCAAAGGGGCTGAAACCGACCCCCTTCTGCGGCACCTCTCGGTAGGAGAAGAGCAGACAGGGTAAGAGGACGTCCCACTTTCTTCTCAAGTCCTCGGGTAGGCTCCTGATCATCCCCTTCAAGGTTTTGTTAAAGCGCTCCACGAGTCCGTTCGTCTGGGGGTGGTAAGGAGTGGAGAACCGGTAGGTCACTCCACACTCCTTCCACATGGCCTGCATGTAGGCCGACATGAAATTCGTGCCCCTATCTGACACCACGACCTTGGGGAATCCCACTCGGGTAAAAATCCCCATCAGGGCCCGCGCCACCACCGGTGCAGTGATGGTCCTCAGAGGGATTGCCTCTGGGTACCGGGTTGCGTGGTCTACCAGCACCAAAATGAACCTATGTCCTGCAGAAGTCGGCGGGTCCAATGGCCCGACAATGTCAATCCCTACCCGCTCAAAAGGGGTATCGACAACTGGGAGAGGTTCCAGAGGGACCTTCACTTTAGTCCCTGTCTTGCCGCTCGCTTGGCAAGTGGTGCAAGTCTTGCAAAAAGTGTCAGAAGTGACGCGCATCCTGGGCCAGTAAAAATGTGGGACCAGACGCGCAAACGTCTTGTCTTGGCCCAGGTGTCCTGCTAGTGGTATTTCGTGTGCCAACTCTAGCAGAAAGGCTCGGTAGCATTGGGGGACCACCACGGCCCTTGATGACCCATGCACCGGAGCCTTAGGCTCACTGTAGAGGAGACCATCCTCCCAGTAGACATGGTAGTTACCAGTCTCTGTTCCAGCTGCTTGGGCTTCGGCCTGTTGCCGCATGCCTTCAAGCGTAGGGCACTCCTTCTGCGCCCGGCAAAATTCCTCCCGGGTAGGCCCTCCTTCCACCTGCCACTCTGCAGGGGTCGGCAGGTCCCCCACGGGAACACCAACCACCTCAGCGGACTCCGGGGTCACCTCCGCGGGCTCCCCATCCATCTCACCGGGTGTCTCTTCCTGGACATCTCCTCGTCCAGCAGTGGGCTGGGCCATTCTTTCAGGCTCCAACCCCAGCTGAGTTCCTTGTCGGGCAGCCATGGACCGCGTGACGGCGCAAGTCCATCCTGGTAATCCCAACATCTCAGCATGGGCATTGAACTCTACCTCCCTCCAGGCAGTATGTTCCAAGTCGTTGCCCAGCAGACAGTCAACTGGCATGGCAGGGCTCACTGCAACCTTCAACAGACCTGATACTCCTCCCCACTCAAAGGGAACTTGGGCCACGGGGTAATGACCCAGGCTATTATCAGCCATAACAACCGGGTGGAATTCCTCAGGAATCACCTGCTCTGGAGACACCAGCTGACGTCTCACCATCGTCATGCTGGCACCTGTGTCCATCAGAGCCTCCACCTCCTCCCCGTTCACCAGGACCCTCTGCCGATACTTGGCAGTGTTCGCGGGTACCTGAACCCGTGGGATGATCTCTCTATCCCCCAGGGAAACTAAGGTCAAGCCTGTCCACTCACCTCCCCTACCTAGGGACAACTCCTCCCCAAGCGCTACACTGGCCACCCCGGGGCTCTTACCTCCTGTGGGGGCTGGGGTTCTCTTGCGACACTGGGGATCCCCCTTGTAATGTCCAACCTCCCCGCACTCATAGCACCGGACAGTTCTGGGCTGCTGACTCCTGTCAGGATAAGTGGGTTTCTGGGATCCAGATTTGGATGGGGAACCTACCCCTCTCCCAGGCGGTCTATTTTGGGGACCTTTAAAGAACTCCCTCTTTTTATCTCCCCCTCTTTCTTCTGGGGGAGCCCCTGTCCACCTTTCGGGGGTCCGCCCCGGCTCCCTTGTGGGACACCCGAGTGCTGACCCACGTGTCTGCCTCCTCCGCAAGCTCCCTAGGATTGGTCAGCTTGCGGTCCACCAAGTACTGGCGCAGCTCCGGAAAACATTTCTCTAGGAGGTGCTCTCTCAAGAATAGGTCGTACAGCCCTTTGTAATTGTCAACGTTGCTGCCACGCACCCAACCCTCCAATGCCTTCCGGGCATAGTCAAAAAAATCCACCCAGTTTTGTGTGTGAAGCTTGTGGCTGTTGCGGAACTTTTGGCGGTACTTCTCTGGGGTGAGGCCAAACTTCTTGAGCAGGGCCTCCTTCATGATAGGGTAGTTAGTCTGCTCCCCCTTATCCAAAGTTAAAAGTGTGTCCCTTACTAGTGGAGGTATGTACCTATAAAGACCTCCCCCCAGTAGCTCTCAGGAACTCTATGGGCCACCAGAGCCACCTCGTAGGCCGCCAACCACTTGTCGATGTCATCACCTACACTAAAACTGGCCATCACCTCTCTGGGTAAATAGAATTTGGGCTCCTGTGGAACCCCAGCAGGTACGCTGCCACCATTCATTTTGCCCTGCATCTCCATCTGCAAGGTCCGGAGCTCTAGCTCCTTCAGGCTAAGCTCATGTACAAGCTTCCTTTCCTCCATGGCTAGCCTTGCCTGTTCTCCGTCTCTTTCCATCCTAGCAAGTTCTAATGTTAATTGCCTTTGCTCCCTTCTGTCCTCAAATTCCTCTGGCGACAAACTTCCCCCTGACGCACTACTGCCTGCCCTGGAACGTCTTCCTGGCAACACATTCTCGCTAACATCAATGCGCAGTAGGTCCAGTTCTCCTGGGTTGTCTGCCTCCCCCTGCTCCTCATCCCCTCTTCCCTCCGGGTGGGCCATTACCCATGCCCTCAAAGCTTTCTGAAGCACCTCCTTCCTGGCGCCTCGCTTGACGGCCACCCCCTCTCTAGGCAGAACTCCTTGAGCTGTGTCACCGTATACCTTTCTAGGTTGGCTAACTCAAACTCCATCCTCCTAGGTGGGGTCCCAGACAATTTAAGGAAGGGGTTCTAAACTGTAGGTAACAGGTCTAACGCAGGAATGTACACAATCGGCAATTACCATAGAATTCCTAGCACTTTCATTACAATAGGTGTCTAATTGCGGCGCACACTGAGTCACTGTAGGGTGCTGCACAAGCACCAGTCCTTATCCAACCGCTGAACACCAAATGTTGGAACCGGGGTTACCGAGTCCGACACGGTAGCATGGCGTGAAGCGGGGAAGGCACGCGAAGGCAATGTGTAAGGCAGTTGTGCAGCACACTCTTACTCTGACTCAGAAATGCGAACGCAATAACATGACACCACACCAGGCTTTTGTATTTAAAATCAAGATCTTTTATAAATAAATTAAGTTGGCATTAGATGAGGCAGATTAATTCAGATCTACATTCAAATTCATTGCATTACTCAATTGGTGCACATTTTAAATAAAGCATCATAGCTCATCAACATTGTAGGCCACTAAGAGGCCGCAGGAATTATCTCCTACACGTAGCACTTAATAATGATCTCAAGGTACGTTAATAAAACAGGGGCCTAGACATGCAGTTCACTTTAGCATATTCAATTACTTAAAAGAAGGCTTTTCACTTTACATTTAAATAGGCCTGCATTAATCTAGGCGCGCCCACATTCAGTACAGTGGGCGTCGCAATTCCAGTACACCTGTAACATAAAACACTTCAACTCAATTCAATTAAATACTTTCCCCCTGTGGTAAAAGACTTCGCAGTTAAAAGCATGGCCTAGGCAGTAATTACAATAGGCATCTGCAATAAGTTATTAAATACTATAGGGAACCCCTCGACATGTCCAGTATCCTGGGGCTTCTATGACCCTTAGGGGTTAACTTTAGGCTAGGCCCACTCCTCTCCGGGGCCTCGCCTCATGGGGAAAGTTATACAATTACTTATGGGGTTAATGGTGGCCCCCGGCCCCCAGTGGCGTTTTGTGGGCCCTAGGGGCCTCCTGGGCTCACCTGTGGTGTTGGTCGTTGGTCGCGCTTCAGGGCGACTGGCACTCCCCAGGCCCGGCCCGTGTTCTGGAGGGCGGGGCCCGGTAGGGGTACCTCGGCCTTCAGGCCGGACTAGCTGGACGTTGCGGGGGCCGGTATCACCTTACTCCGGCCCCCGGGATCAAGGTATGCCGGTGGGGACGTTGCGGGGGCTGGGATCTCACTCCTCCAGCCCCCGGGATCAAGGTAGGGTAAGGTTGGCGGGCTCAGGGTCGCAGGGGAAGGGAGCGGGAGCCGGCAGTCCTCTCCGGCCGGCTCCCCGTCTCCCTCTGCACTGCCGGGGCTCTTCCCGGGCTTCCGTCGGCGCTGGGGGCGTGACCGGGGCCGGCGCCCAATCGTTGCGCGGCCTTCCTGGGTCACGCCCGGCGACCCCGGTTGCTCGGCAACGGCGTCTGCGGGGCCTGGAGGCCTCGCTGGTGATCGCGCTGGCGATTTCTTGGGCCGCGACGGCGGCGGTGGCAATTCTTCGGCCGCGACGGCGGCGGGGCAATTCTTTGCCGCGACGGCGGCGGGGACACTTCTTCGGCCGCGACGGCGGCGGTGGCACTTCTTCGGCCGCGGCGGCGGGGCAATTCTTCGGCCGCGACGGCGGCGGGGGCAATTCTTTGGAGGCTTCGGTGAGGGCGCGGACGGCGCACCTCACCACACACACCTGAGGGGCTTCCCTCACCTCAGCGCTTCCTCCGGTGAGGGCGCGGCGGCGCACCTCACCACACGGTGCCTCTTCTCAGGCGGCGGCGGCCGCGATCTCCTCACAAGGTCAGTGACCTGAGGGGCGACAGAACGCAGGGGGCACCAGCAGCCTGTGGGCAGGGCTGACTGGCAACGTACTTGGGGGCAGCCCAGCAACAGGCAGAAATGAATAGGGGGTGAAGGTCTAGCGCTTCAGGGTACGGCGCTTTACCTGGTGATCCCCAGTTGGGCAGTTTAGGCTTTAGGCCTGGCTGGACGGTCAGGCCTCCTCAAGTTAAGGTGTCTTGCGACTGCTCCAGATTGGTTGCTTCTTAGGCGCTTCTTGTTAGGAGTTTCTTGTCAGAAGTTCCTTATTATAAGTTTCTTGTCAAAGTTTCTTGTCAGAAGTTTCTTCTTATGAGGGGGGAATGAGTTGGTGGTCTGGGAGTGCTTGATGTTCCTCCCTGCACGCTGAAGGTGGTTCCCTGGGTCCCCTCACACTGGGCAAGGTCAGTGGGTGGTGGGCGTTCCTCAGCTATCTTACTCCAGCAGGGCCTCAGCCCTGTCAGCAGCAGTAGTGTAGGTCTCCCCCTAGGCCCTAAAGCCTATACTCCGGCGGAGGTTCTCCCAGGTTCAGTGGTGCCTCATCAACTGACTAGAAAGTTTTCCCTCCAAGCCTTTTATACTCCTAGGTCAGGTGACTCTCCCAAAGGCGGCAAAACATAACTCCTCCCACAGCCCGGAAGGTTCTGGAACCTTCTACATGCCTGGCTATGTGGCCCAGAGGCGGGGATGGAATGGATACTGTATCCCTATGCCCCAGCCTGACCCTGGCTACTAGTGTGTATGCGTGTAAGGCCCCTCTGCAGTAGCAGGGGCCTGTGGCAGCCATCTTGAGTGAGAGAGAGCACCTGCACCTCAGCACTGGCTAGCAGTGGCAAGGTGCCCAGAGACCTAGGTCCAGTAAAAATATGGTGGCAAAAAGGAGGCGAAAAAGGAAAAAAAATAGGGAAAGACCACCCTAGGGCTGACAGGTCTAACACGCGTCCCCCCAGCCGAAAGAGGGGAGAGCTTCCCAACCTCTAGGGAGTTCTCTTCGCTAAGGCGGAAAAACCGGGAGAGACCGTCAGCGTTGGCGTGGTCTACACAGGGTCGATGTTCCACCCGAAAGTCCATCCCCTGGAGGGAAATGGACCACCTCAACAATTTGGGGTTTTCGCCTCTCATCTGCATGAGCCAGCGAAGGGGTCTGTGGTCGGTCTGGATCAGGAAGTGACAACCAAAAAGGTATGGCCTCAACTTCTTGACAGCCCAAACCACAGCAAAGGCTTCTCGTTCGATGGTACTCCACCGCTGGGGAGTAGTCTTCGGGAAATGAAGGCCACTGGCTGGTCTTGGCCATCGTCATTCAGCTGCGAGAGCACAGCTCCTATGCCATGCTCAGAAGCGTCTGTCTGTACAATAAATTCCCGTCCAAAGTCTGGAGTCCTGAGCACCGGTGCGGTGCACATTGCACGTTTGAGGGTCTCAAAGGCTTCCTGGCAGACAGCCGTCCAGATGACTCTGCGTGGCTGCTTCGTTGAAGTCAATTCCGTCAATGGGCCCACGATGGTTCCATACCCCTTGACGAACCGGCGGTAGTATCCCGTGAGGCCGAGAAAAGCTCGGACCTCTGTTTGGGTCTTGGGGGCTCCCAGGCCAAGATGGTCTCAATCTTGGCTTGGAGGGGTTGCACCTTACCTCCGCCCACCAGATGTCCCAGGTACACGACAGATCCCTGTCCAATCTGGCACTTGCTGGCCTTGATGGTTAAACCAGCCTGTTGCAAAGCCTGTAGCACCTCCTGGAGATGCTCCAGATGGTCCTCCCAGCTGCTACTGAAGACAGCTATGTCATCCAGGTAGGCAGCAGAGAAGGCCTCTAGGCCAGACAGCACCTGGTTCACCAACCGCTGGAAAGTGGCTGGAGCATTTTTCAACCCGAAGGGCATCACCCGAAATTGAAAGTGGCCCTCGGGGTGGAGAACGCAGTCTTCTCCCTTGCTCCTTCCGCCATGGCTATCTGCCAGTAGCCTGACGTCAAATCAATGGTACTCAAATACCGGGCTGCTCCCAGCCGGTCAATGAGCTCATCCGCCCGCGGGATCGGGTGAGCGTCGGTCTTAGTGACTGAGTTGAGTCCACGGTAATCCACACAGAACCGAAGTTCTGGTGTGGTGCCCGGTGGGGCCGCTTTCGGCACCAACACCACCGGACTAGCCCAAGGGCTACTGGAAGGCTCAATCACCCCCAGTTCTAGCATCTTGGTAACCTCACCCTGGATACTAGCCTTGACTTTATCGGACAGCCGGTAAGACTTGGGGGCATATTAGCAAGACCGGCGATAAAATTATCGCCGTTTTAGCGGCAGGAAACTGCCGCTAAAGCGGCGATAATGGGCTTGCTAATATGCATTATAGAATTCCAATAGAAGCCCAGGTTAGATGTGCAGGACATCTAACCTGGGCTTCTATTGGAATTCCATAACGCATATTAGCAAGCCCATTATCGCCGTTTTAGCGGCAGTTTCCTGCCGCTAAAACGGCGATAATTTTATCGCCGGTCTTGCTAATATGCCCCTTGGTTTTTACTGGCGGACTGTCCCCTGTGTCCACATCATGGGTACACAGGTGCGTGATTCCAGGCGTGAGGGAGAACAACGAGGCGTACTGCCCCAAGACCTGGCGGCAGTCCCTCTGTTGCTCTGGGGTCAAGGATGGGGCGAGGACCACTCCCTCTACCAAACCATCCTTCTCATGGGCCGCCAGAAGGTCTGGAAGAGGCTCACTCTCCTCCTCCTCACTTCCATCTGTTATCATTAGGAGAGTGAGTTCTGAACGCTCCTGGTGGGGCTTCAGGCGGTTGACGTGGAACACCCTGTGGGGTTGACGTGGGGTCTTCACATCAACGACATATGTGGTCTGGCCTCTCCTTTCCAAGATCTCAAACGGCCCAGTCCACCGGTCCTGGAGGGCGCTAAGCTCTCCTGGCTCCATGACCCACACCTTCTGTCCAGCGTCTAACTCTACCGTCCGCGCGTTCCGGTCATACCATTTCTTTATGACGGCTTGACTTGCCTCTAGATTGTCCGAGGCCTCTTTCCACAGCTTGGCCACTTGGCTGCGCAATGCCAGCATATAGCTGACCACGTCACGGGGAAGCTTCGAGGAAGACTTCTCCCACCCCTCCTTGACAAGACTGAGGGGCCCCTGAACGGGGTGGCCATAGAGCAGCTCAAAGGGGCTGAAACCGACCCCCTTCTGCGGCACCTCTCGGTAGGAGAAGAGCAGACAGGGTAAGAGGACGTCCCACTTTCTTCTCAAGTCCTCGGGTAGGCTCCTGATCATCCCCTTCAAGGTTTTGTTAAAGCGCTCCACGAGTCCGTTCGTCTGGGGGTGGTAAGGAGTGGAGAACCGGTAGGTCACTCCACACTCCTTCCACATGGCCTGCATGTAGGCCGACATGAAATTCGTGCCCCTATCTGACACCACGACCTTGGGGAATCCCACTCGGGTAAAAATCCCCATCAGGGCCCGCGCCACCACCGGTGCAGTGATGGTGCTCAGAGGGATTGCCTCTGGGTACCGGGTTGCGTGGTCTACCAGCACCAAAATGAACCTATGTCCTGCAGAAGTCGGCGGGTCCAATGGCCCGACAATGTCAATCCCTACCCGCTCAAAAGGGGTATCGACAACTGGGAGAGGTTCCAGAGGGACCTTCACTTTAGTCCCTGTCTTGCCGCTCGCTTGGCAAGTGGTGCAAGTCTTGCAAAAAGTGTCAGAAGTGACGCGCATCCTGGGCCAGTAAAAATGTGGGACCAGACGCGCAAACGTCTTGTCTTGGCCCAGGTGTCCTGCTAGTGGTATTTCGTGTGCCAACTCTAGCAGAAAGGCTCGGTAGCATTGGGGGACCACTACGGCCCTTGATGACCCATGCACCGGAGCCTTAGGCTCACTGTAGAGGAGACCATCCTCCCAGTAGACATGGTAGTTACCAGTCTCTGTTCCAGCTGCTTGGGCTTCGGCCTGTTGCCGCATGCCTTCAACCGTAGGGCACTCCTTCTGCGCCCGGCAAAATTCCTCCCGGGTAGGCCCTCCTTCCACCTGCCACTCTGCAGGGGTCGGCAGGTCCCCCACGGGAACACCAACCACCTCAGCGGACTCCGGGGTCACCTCCGCGGGCTCCCCATCCATCTCACTGGGTGTCTCTTCCTGGACATCTCCTCGTCCAGCAGTGGGCTGGGCCATTCTTTCAGGCTCCAACCCCAGCTGAGTTCCTTGTCGGGCAGCCATGGACCGCGTGACGGCGCAAGTCCATCCTGGTAATCCCAACATCTCAGCATGGGCATTGAACTCTACCTCCCTCCAGGCAGTATGTTCCAAGTCGTTGCCCAGCAGACAGTCAACTGGCATGGCAGGGCTCACTGCAACCTTCAACAGACCTGATACTCCTCCCCACTCAAAGGGAACTTGGGCCACGGGGTAATGACCCAGGCTATTATCAGCCATAACAACCGGGTGGAATTCCTCAGGAATCACCTGCTTTGGAGACACCAGCTGACGTCTCACCATCGTCATGCTGGCACCTGTGTCCCTCAGAGCCTCCACCTCCTCCCCGTTCACCAGGACCCTCTGCCGATACTTGGCAGTGTTCGCGGGTACCTGAACCCGTGGGATGATCTCTCTATCCCCCAGGGAAACTAAGGTCAAGCCTGTCCACTCACCTCCCCTACCTAGGGACAACTCCTCCCCAAGCGCTACACTGGCCACCCCGGGGCTCTTACCTCCTGTGGGGGCTGGGGTTCTCTTGCGACACTGGGGATCCCCCTTGTAATGTCCAACCTCCCCGCACTCATAGCACCGGACAGTTCTGGGCTGCTGACTCCTGTCAGGATAAGTGGGTTTCTGGGATCCAGATTTGGATGGGGAACCTACCCCTCTCCCAGGCGGTCTATTTTGGGGACCTTTAAAGAACTCCCTCTTTTTATCTCCCCCCTCTTTCTTCTGGGGGAGCCCCTGTCCACCTTTCGGGGGGTCCACCCCGGCCCCCTTGTGGGACACCCGAGTGCTTACCCACGTGTCTGCCTCCTCCGCAAGCTCCCTAGGATTGGTCAGCTTGCGGTCCACCAAGTACTGGCGCAGCTCCGGAAAACATTTCTCTAGGAGGTGCTCTCTCAAGAATAGGTCGTACAGCCCTTTGTAATTGTCAACGTTGCTGCCACGCACCCAACCCTCCAATGCCTTCCGGGCATAGTCAAAAAAATCCACCCAGTTTTGTGTGTGAAGCTTGTGGCTGTTGCGGAACTTTTGGCGGTACTTCTCTGGGGTGAGGCCAAACTTCTTGAGCAGGGCCTCCTTCATGATAGGGTAGTTAGTCTGCTCCCCCTTATCCAAAGTTAAAAGTGTGTCCCTTACTAGTGGAGGTATGTACCTATAAAGACCTCCCCCCAGTAGCTCTCAGGAACTCTATGCGCCACCAGAGCCACCTCGTAGGCCGCCAACCACTTGTCGATGTCATCACCTACACTAAAACTGGCCATCACCTCTCTGGGTAAATAGAATTTGGGCTCCTGTGGAACCCCAGCAGGTACGCTGCCACCATTCATTTTGCCCTGCATCTCCATCTGCAAGGTCCGGAGCTCTAGCTCCTTCAGGCTAAGCTCATGTACAAGCTTCCTTTCCTCCATGGCTAGCCTTGCCTGTTCTCCGTCTCTTTCCATCCTAGCAAGTTCTAATGTTAATTGCCTTTGCTCCCTTCTGTCCTCAAATTCCTCTGGCGACAAACTTCCCCCTGACGCACTACTGCCTGCCCTGGAACGTCTTCCTGGCAACACATTCTCGCTAACATCAATGCGCAGTAGGTCCAGTTCTCCTGGGTTGTCTGCCTCCCCCTGCTCCTCATCCCCTCTTCCCTCCGGGTGGGCCATTACCCATGCCCTCAAAGCTTTCTGAAGCACCTCCTTCCTGGCGCCTCGCTTGACGGCCACCCCCTCTCTAGGCAGAACTCCTTGAGCTGTGTCACCGTATACCTTTCTAGGTTGGCTAACTCAAACTCCATCCTCCTAGGTGGGGTCCCAGACAATTTAAGGAAGGGGTTCTAAACTGTAGGTAACAGGTCTAACGCAGGAATGTACACAATCGGCAATTACCATAGAATTCCTAGCACTTTCATTACAATAGGTGTCTAATTGCGGCGCACACTGAGTCACTGTAGGGTGCTGCACAAGCACCAGTCCTTATCCAACCGCTGAACACCAAATGTTGGAACCGGGGTTACCGAGTCCGACACGGTAGCATGGCGCGAGGCGGGAAAGGCACGCGAAGGCAATGTGTAAGGCAGTTGTGCAGCACACTCTTACTCGTATCAGAAATGCGAACGCAATAACATGACACCACACCAGGCTTTTGTATTTAAAATCAAGATCTTTTATAAATAAATTAAGTTGGCATTAGATGAGGCAGATTAATTCAGATCTACATTCAAATTCATTGCATTACTCAATTGGTGCACATTTTAAATAAAGCATCATAGCTCATCAACATTGTAGGCCACTAAGAGGCCGCAGGAATTATCTCCTACACGTAGCACTTAATAATGATCTCAAGGTACGTTAATAAAACAGTGGCCTAGACATGCAGTTCACTTTAGCATATTCAATTACTTAAAAGAAGGCTTTTCACTTTACATTTAAATAGGCCTGCATTGATCTAGGCGCGCCCACATTCAGTACAGTGGGCGTCGCAATTCCAGTACACCTGTAACATAAAACACTTCAACTCAATTCAATTAAATACTTCCCCCTGTGGTAAAAGACTTCGCAGTTAAAAGCATGGCCTAGGCAGTAATTACAATAGGCATCTGCAATAAGTTATTAAATACTATAGGGAACCCCTCGACATGTCCAGTATCCTGGGGCTTCTATGACCCTTAGGGGTTAACTTTAGGCTAGGCCCACTCCTCTCCGGGGCCTCGCCTCCTGGGGAAAGTTATACAATTACTTATGGGGTTAATGGTGGCCCCCGGCCCCCAGTGGCGTTTTGTGGGCCCTAGGGGCCTCCTGGGCTCACCTGTGGTGTTGGTCGTTGGTCGCGCTTCAGGGCGACTGGCACTCCCCCAGGCCCGGCCCGTGTTCTGGAGGGCGGGGCCCGGTAGGGGTACCTCGGCCTTCAGGCCGGACTGGCTGGACGTTGCGGGGGCCGGTATCACCTTACTCCGGCCCCCGGGATCAAGGTATGCCGGTGGGGACGTTGCGGGGGCTGGGATCTCACTCCTCCAGCCCCCGGGATCAAGGTAGGGTAAGGTTGGCGGGCTCAGGGTCGCAGGGGAAGGGAGCGGGAGCCGGCAGTCCTCTCCGGCCGGCTCCCCGTCTCCCTCTGCACTGCCGGGGCTCTTCCCGGGCTTCCGTCGGCGCTGGGGGCGTGACCGGGGCCGGCGCCCAATCGTTGCGCGGCCTTCCTGGGTCACGCCCGGCGACCCCGGTTGCTCGGCAACGGCGTCTGCGGGGCCTGGAGGCCTCGCTGGTAATCGCGCCTTGACGATTTCTTGGGCCGCGACGGCGGCAATTCTTCGGCCGCGACGGCGGCGGGGGCAATTCTTTGGCCGCGACGGCGGCGGGGACACTTCTTCGGCCGCGACGGCGGCGGTGGCACTTCTTCGGCCGCGACGGCGGCGGGGGCAATTCTTTGGCCGCGACGGCGGCGGGGGCAATTCTTTGTAGGCTTCGGTGAGGGCGCGGACGGCGCACCTCACCACACACACCTGAGGGGCTTCCCTCACCTCAGCGCTTCCTCCGGTGAGGGCGCGGCGGCGCACCTCACCACACGGTGCCTCTTCTCAGGCGGCGGCGGCCGCGATCTCCTCACAAGGTCAGTGACCTGAGGGGCGACAGAACGCAGGGGGCACCAGCAGCCTGTGGGCAGGGCTGACTGGCAACGTACTTGGGGGCAGCCCAGCAACAGGCAGAAATGAATAGGGGGTGAAGGTCTAGCGCTTCAGGGTACGGCGCTTTACCTGGTGATCCCCAGTTGGGCAGTTTAGGCTTTAGGCCTGGCTGGACGGTCAGGCCTCCTCAAGTTAAGGTGTCTTGCGACTGCTCCAGATTGGTTGCTTCTTAGGCGCTTCTTGTTAGGAGTTTCTTGTCAGAAGTTCCTTATTATAAGTTTCTTGTCAAAGTTTCTTGTCAGAAGTTTCTTCTTATGAGGGGGGGAATGAGTTGGTGGTCTGGGAGTGCTTGATGTTCCTCCCTGCACGCTGAAGGTGGTTCCCTGGGTCCCCTCACACTGGGCAAGGTCAGTGGGTGGTGGGCGTTCCTCAGCTATCTTACTCCAGCAGGGCCTCAGCCCTGTCAGCAGCAGTAGTGTAGGTCTCCCCTAGGCGCTAAAGCCTATACTCCGGCGGAGGTTCTCCCAGGTTCAGTGGTGCCTCATCAACTGACTAGAAAGTTTTCCCTCCAAGCCTTTTATACTCCTAGGTCAGGTGACTCTCCCAAAGGCGGCAAAACATAACTCCTCCCACAGCCCGGAAGGTTCTGGAACCTTCTACATGCCTGGCTATGTGGCCCAGAGGCGGGGATGGAATGGATACTGTATCCCTATGCCCCAGCCTGACGCTGGCTACTAGTGTGTATGCGTGTAAGGCCCCTCTGCAGTAGCAGGGGCCTGTGGCAGCCATCTTGAGTGAGAGAGAGCACCTGCACCTCAGCACTGGCTAGCAGTGGCAAGGCGCCCGGAGACCTAGGTCCAGTAAAAATATGGTGGCAAAAAGGAGGCGAAAAAGGAAAAAAAAATAGGGAAAGACCACCCTAGGGCTGACAGGTCTAACACATGGTGGTTGTGTGTTCAGTAGAACATTCACACAAACAGTTCTTACCCTGTTTATGGGTTGTTCATGGGTCATTCCTGTATTGTGCGTGGTGCCACCCTGTAGTCACACTCTTACCAGGGGGAAAAAACATATATGTCATATTGTTAAGTTTTAAAAAGTACCTAATTCTACTGTGTTTGTATCTGTGGAACTCCTTGAGTTCCAAATCCTATTGTATTCATTCAGAAGTCACCTTTAGGGATTCATCCGGAGTGCCTGATTTTGGGTTCATTATTGTGAAGAAGGCTGATCGTTAAAAAGTGGGGCTAATAAATCGCTGCATGCGATTGGCTGCGTGAATTTATCGACGCCCGCTGGGGGATTCATTATGTGTTCCTGTGCTGTAATGGGCAGTGAGAGGGTGATTTTGATAGACGCTGTAGGGGGCGTGTCTAATCTGCTGTTTCCTTTTTGGTAAATGATTATTCGACCATCTGGACTGCTGCACGTGGCCTGCTAGGGATTGTTTTAGCTAGTGGTAGTTTCTAGTTGTCATTACCGTGCCTCCGTTATAGGGAGGTCTGAGCCGGCTGGAGGCTTGTCTCGTGGTGGATTGTGCGTGATACGGCATCCATGCATTACTGTGAACTGTCCTATCTCTGTTAGTTGTGTCCACGGGATATCCTCGTTTAGTCCCATTGTTGTGCTCGACAGCCTGTAAACCCGTCTCTTCTCATATCACAGTAGCTGTTGTTCTCTTGCACCACCCTTGACGAATGTGTGACTACAGGGGGTCGCTCTCTCCCCTCATGCCAGTTCAGGCGGCAAATTAAGTGAAACTCGATCCTATCAGGAGTATAAGTACGGAACCCACCATAATTAAAATTAACATGTGGGGTAATTAGGTATACAATTCGTATATTAACAGAAAGGGATTTAGCACAGGGATCCTACAGTCCTGACGAAAGCCGGAGGAATAACGGATTCCGGCTGAAACATGTTGACCTTAATGCAGAACGGAGGGGTGATGGGTGCTTAAATACACTTACCTCACCACCATCCTTAGGTAGTGAGATACCTTTTTAACCCAAATTAAGGGAGTCCAGGAATAAAATTGTTATGAGGATATCCCTTGGTTAGTTTTAGACTTTAAATCTGCACGCATTATTATTTTCTTGGATCCTTTCCTTTTCTCTGTGTTTGTATTGTCTTCCCCACCCTATTGCTCCACCTCTAGCGTTGGTCTGCGCAGAGGTGTCGCAGCAGCCCTATGATGAAGCATGCCACAATTCGTTGTGGGTGAGGGTAGTTTTTACAAAGCATTGCACTTTGCTACACCTTGTATCTTATCTAACAAATTGCGATTTTATGATCCTTACTTCTTTACGTGTTATGAGGTCTACCCTGAGGAGGTCGAAGTACGGTCATATCCTCCTCCCCCTTTTATTTTGTGTTAAGCTACATTATCTATTATGCCATATACCCATAATATTTAAATGAGGGGCGACTCGTCCAGTGCATATTTCTTAAAAATGCTCACTGTAAAGCGTTGCCAGTAAATGTTACCCATGATATATATAATGACACAGGGGCCTAGGATATTGTCAGTGAAAAATGCACCCTTCCACTCATGCCAGTCTTAGTGCATGATTACAGATGAAATTATTTTGTTCTCAGAAAGTGATAAACGATTCATTGGAAAGCGGTGAAACTAAAGTTATTTGGTTGGGGGTGAATCAGCTCTGAATTAGAAAACCTAATGATGTCAGTGTGTTCTGTGTTGTCTAGAGGATGTTCTGTGGTGTTCTGTGTTGTCTAGAGGATGTTCTGTGGTGTTCTGTGGTGTTCTGTGGTGTTCTGTGTTGTCTAGAGGATGTTCTGTGGTGTTCTGTGGTGTTCTGTGTTGTCTAGAGGATGTTCTGTGGTGTTCTGTGGTGTTCTGTGTTGTCTAGAGGATGTTCTGTGGTGTTCTGTGGTGTCTAGAGGATGTTCGCACAGTCTCTGTGATCATATTGAGATCCAGGGAACGTCCTCATTCAAGCCCTATTGATCTGCTTTTCGCCTAAATAGCCATTGGTTTCCTCTACAATCAGATTGTCCTTAATGTAATGTTACCAAAGCGTTCATGTCAGTGTGTATATACGTGAGCTGGATGCTGTGCTTTTATAGCTTCCCTAGGATCAGCGCACATGTGCTGATCCTGGCAGAGCCAAAGCCCCACATATCTGGAGTTAAAGTTGGTCCTCAAACATAAAGAATTTCCCAGTGTGTGCGAGCAAGGCATATTGCATAATACATATGGTGGGGGACATCTGTGTTGTTGAAGCGTAATCTAGGAGTTCAATTGTTTGTAAGGCATCTGTTTATGGGAAACAAGTGTATAATGATTCTATGTCCAGGCCTATAAATAATCTGGGGGCATATCATCAAGGCCCCGCGATAAAATTATCGCCGCTTTAGCGTCCGTTTTCGGGAGAAAAGCAGCGATAATTTTATCGCACTATCAGCATGGACACGCTAATGCGTGTTCCCATGCCTCAGCGCTGGTTTCCCTAACGCCCATCTTTGCATCGCCAATGAGATGCAAAGTGGGCGTACCCTGCCAAACTTACGTGGAGAATGTCGCTAACCGACATATCTCCAATTATCAATGTAATCGCTAACCGGCTTAGCGATCATGAAAGCAGCGCTAACCGCTCATAATGCAGGTTTCTGTACGCCTGCTCATAACCTGACTTAGCCATAATATCCAATGGAAGGTGGATATTATGGCTAAGTCTGTCCTGCCCTATCATCAAGCTATCGCCGTTCCCTGTGCGATTATCGCTGGATTTCCATGTTATGGTATATAGAGCCCATGTTGTTGTCTCGCAAAAATGCAGAAACATCTTTATTGACATTTTTTCTGCTTTTCTCTACCTGTGGACAAAATTGGGTTGACCACTGCCACTTTTGTCTTTGGCAAATGTTGGAGAACAATGAAAACAACAGGGTATGAGGGGGGTCCTAGGGAATTTTAAGACCTGCGAGGATTAGATCCCTAAACAATAACAATGAAACACATGAAATCCTCGGGTCTAAGAACACACATGTGCCTGCAAAAGAGATGGCATGCTTCATCACCTGCAGTTTGAAATAATAACCCGTTTACGTCCACCACATGCAGTTATTATTTCAAACTGCAGGTGCTCTGTTTTTAATCCTGACACCAGGAACGAACCAATAAAGTCCATATTGCTCCTGGTAGTTAGTTTTAGCATCACTTCCTTCACATTATTACTGTCTTTGGTTTCGCACTGCGCCCGCTACCCAACCTATTAAGTTGTCTTCTCGTCTGAAGGATTTATTATATCCTAAACAACCTAGGAATAAAAACATCCCTGAGCTCCTCCCTCACAGTGAGGGGGTAGTAGCCCTTGGCGGGGCTAGGGTTACCCATCAAGAGGAAAATCCCAGATGATGAAGCATGCCACCTTGGTGGGTGATGGGATTACGTCCTAATTAAGGGACTCCTTTAGTAGCACGTTGAGATCATCTCTGCTGTCTCTTTTTCAGGCACATGTGTGTTCTTAGACCCGAGGATTTCATGTGTTTAAATGTTGGAGAACACCAAGGCAGTATGTGGGAAAAGTGACATTAATTTACCAAAGGTATCCTTCATTAGGATTTCAAGTCCTACCAGAATAATTGTGCCTAGGTCATTGCCACCACAGTGCGCAATCATGAGATCTGGATGTTTCCAATCCACAATGCTTTCAACCAAAGGCAGCAATTGATGCCACTTTAACCCCCACTGCCAACCCAAGTAATGTCTACATTAGATAAACCTAAGTCCCTGCCAAAGCCACTCTTTCTAGCACTCTCGCTGGCCGAAAACACAAAATTATGGTCCGTAATCCAGACTCTAACCATTTTGGAGACAAACAGGAGTAGCACCCAGTAAAAGACTGCAGCAGAATGAGTCCATTTTGAAGATGAAAGGCAGCTGCAATGGAGGACAGCGAGTAAAATATTAACAAATATGCTTGATTGGATGGTGGAGATGTGCAGGGACCTAAAATGAGAGTGAGTTTAAGAAAGAAAGTAACTAACTCTGCGATTGGCTTTAGAAAAATAAAAATAATTTATGTTGTTTGGAATATCATTGAAATTGCAAACAGTCAACCACATCTGCTACATTTAATGTGAAACTAGTATGCTGTTTAGAGAAAGTATTGTGAACTTTTGACCATACTGGTAGGCACAGACAATTGGAAACATGGTTACTATGGAAACAGAGCTAGAAGAGTGTGGGGGGGCGCGGGAACAAAAGAGACATTAGTGTGAAACTGAAAAGCACACCAATGTACAAGAATTGCTCAGTAGGGAGTGTATGTCTTCTAATTGACAATATTTTACAAAATAAAACATAACTGAAAAGCATTAACAGCAGATAGTTGAATGCTTTTAAGGGCTTCCGTGCGGATCTGCGGATGCGCTACAAATTCACACAGGGGTGTGTGCTGAGCGGCGCAGTAGGTCCACAAAAAACTACCAAATTGGGCTTCTTTACAGGAAACATGGAAAGGGTTAAAAAAAAATAGTAACCATTTAGAAGTGGTATAACAACAATAAAAAATGAAAGGAAGTCTGTGATTTGCTAAGTACAGGAGTATGAGTGAGGGCACAGTTGGAAGGGTAGCCATTTTAGGTACTTTTCTACTGAGAGTTGAGGAGGACTGCCATATGTCTGACATAAGATTTGCAGTGGAAAAAAGATGTTAACAGATATTAAAAAAAAAAGTTGGACAATAGCGAAGATATTTTACAGGTATGTTAATTAGGTTGTACTGTAAAAAAGTATATAAAAAAAACCTGTGCGCGTATATAAGCTGAAAGAAAATGTGTAGTTTCTAGACACTACAGTAAAAGGCAAAATAGGAGGGAGGATAGATGAGAACATTAACTAAAAATATAGTGAGGAGCAAAGGAGGAAGAGGAATAGCTACACTGAAAAAAATAGTTATTTTATTAAGCTAGTATGAATGAATGTGTTTGAAATTAGATGTGGGTGCTTGCTTATGATATGTAATAGTATGTAATTTGCACCCACTCGTGCAGTCAGGCAGACACTTACACACCCAGTTACACTCCCACAAAAGCACTTATGTACCCACCACTCATATAGCCAGACAGTGACTGACACAGTCAGTCACACACTCATTAAACCATTCACACACCCATTTCCTCACCTATACATCCATTTACATAGTCATTCACACACCCATACAGGCACTGTCATACCCACTCATGCACCCCTACAGCCATGCATGCGCCCAGCACCTAGTCAGTCAGTTGCACACACACGTACACATCCATACACCCAGTCTCCCACCCATACAGCCACTCACATACCTATTTACAAAACCATACAGCCACTCACACACCCAGTCAGACAGCGATAGAGAACATTACACATCCACTGACGCAGAACTTATATATCCACCGCTAACAGAGCCATTTGCAAACACAGTTGCACACCCAAACACCCACTAACACAGCCACTTACCAATCCATACACCAACTTACATAACCAATAGACACCCATACAGTCACTAAAACACCCAGTCACACACCCATACAGCTACTTATATATCCAGTGACACACCCACAGAGGCACTGATACACTGACACCCAGTCACCAACCAGTACAGCCACTCACATACCCATTTATACACCATACTGCTTTTAAAAACAAAATTGTATTTTAGAACTGAATTGAATTTGTCTTACTGTGTACCGTTATTGCTCCTTACGCTTAAGTCGGCTGTTTCCGGCTTCCTGCTGCTCCTAGAGACTCCCCCGGTAGCAGCCAATCACGCTGCAAGAGGGTGGAGCTGAGGGCGGGGAACGGAGGTAAATGCAGCACGCAGCGCGGGAGCGCAGCAAACGCGCCGGCGGCGCGCCAAAGGCAAGCCCATCTGCGCCCGTCTGTGCCCATCTGGGCCCAGGGGCCAGTCACTATGCCCGTCCTATTATCTACCCCTCGGAAACAATGAAAACTATGCATTCTACCCATTTGCACCTCGCCCGTGAAACCTTGTCTCTTACATCTAAACATGGAATCTTTATTAAACGGAGCACATTCCCAGAAATACAGATCTCCACCACCCCCAAGCACATTTCACATAGCCAGGCTAAACTCGGGGCTATGCCCCTATCTATCTACTACCTTAACACTCGCTCCCTTGTCAGACATCAGCTGGACATATTCCTCCTCCTGATCACTGATAAACTTAATATTCTACTGCTGACTGAAACCTGGCTCACCGCCGACTCTGCCCCTGATATGTTGGCAGCACTACCCCCCGATTACTATATCATTCATGCTAACCGCCTGCCTGGTAAACCAGGGGGGGGGGGTCGCAGCCATCATCCATACTGATTTCAGGTTCTGCTCCTTGACATGTCTTTCTCTCAAGGAGGCAGAGAACATAGTAATAAAGCTTGAATCCGTCAACGACTCCTTCGTCTGCGTATTAATCTACAGGCCACCTCATCAGATGCCTCATTTTTCCCTCTCACTCAGTGAACATATGGCTAAACTTGTGAGTGAGCATGCCAAGGTCCTCCTCGTAGGCGACTTCAATTACTGGTACAATGACCCTCATGAAGGGCCACAATCGGCTGAGATGTCTGATCTCCTCATCAATTTAAACTTCACCCAACAGGTCTCATCCCACACCCATTTGAAAGGGCACATCCTTGACCAAGTCTGGACTATTGGCCTGACCACTTCCATCCCCACAACTGCTCCCTGTATTTGGTCTGACCACCACTTAATAAAATTTACACTTGCCTTCCCGGCCATCGAGAAAATCAATACGGCCGATGGCGGCCTCGCTAGGAAATGGAACACTGTCAATAAAAAAGATTTCCTTGACACGCTATCCAACACAGCCCCGTCCCTTGGCACTGACATCAATGCCACGGAAATGAACATATCTGAATGGCTACTGAAAGCCAGTAACAAGCACGCACCCCTTAAAAAAGTTAAATTAGCCCGTCGCGCAGACGCACAGCGATGGTTCTCCACTGAACTTAAAATCCAGAAATTGGCTTTGCGCCAACTAGAGAGGCAGTGGCGACTGAAGTATTCCCCCGACAAAAAACTCCTTTATACCATAGCTCGGAAGGAATACAAGAAGAGCATCCTTACGGCCAAAGCCACCCACTTCTCTACGCGCATCCTGAATTCCAACAAAAGCTCTAAAGAAATATTTTCCATAATTAATGAATTATCCAATCCTGAGAGAATCCTTCTGAAGGCTACGCCCTCCCAAGTATTGTGCAATTCATTAAATGATTATTTTATTGAAAAAATCACCACCATCAAGGCCAGCATTCCCAAGCACCCTCTCACCCCGAACTCTCCCGTCTTGCACAGAAACAACCGTACTATCAGCTGTTTCCCTACTATTAGTATTGAGACCTTCCAGGATCTCCTAGTAAAAGTCAAATCAGGTGCCCCCTCTGACTGTTGCCCACCTCATATACTTAAGGACTGCCTTGCAGTCTACCCGAACCCCGCACTCGCCCTTCTGAACGAGTCACTTTCTTCCGGCCAAGTTCCTATGGCCTTCAAGAAAGCTATAGTGGTACCCCTCCTAAAAAAACCTGGAGCTGATCCCGCGCTCCTGTCTAACTACCGTCCGATTTCCCTGCTTCCATTCCTGGCGAAGGTATTAGAGGCCCATGTAGCTAAATGTTTATCTAACTTTCTGGAGGAATCTAAATACCTGGACCCTCATCAGGCAGGGTTTAGGCCGGCCCATTCCACTGAAACCGTAATCCTCGCTGTCCTGGACACTCTCCAGGACAACGCCGACAGAAGTTCCCCTCAGGCACTGGTTTTATTGGACCTCTCCGCCGCTTTTGACACGGTCGACCACACTATTTTTTCTGACCGTGTCCAACATGCTGGTATTCAAGGTGCGGCGGCTCTCTGGCTCACTTCCTTTCTGGAAGATCGCTCCCAGGCCGTCCGTCAAGGTCACTTCTTGGCTCCCCCACGCAAAACTACCTGTGGTGTTCCACAGGGCTCGGCTCTCTCTCCCCACCTGTTTAATCTTTATATCGCCCCCTTGATTCAGTCCCTCAAAGACAGGAAGGTGACGGTTTTTAACTATGCAGATGACCTTCAACTACTTTTCAAGATTGACGATTCACCCAACTCGGTCACCGATTTCCAGGCTACAATGCTGCATATCCAACAATGGATGGACCACAACCATCTCAAACTAAACCCTGGTAAGACAGAGCTTGTTCTCACTGGGGACAGTCACAAGTACTGGGGTCTCCACTACTGGCCACCAGAGCTAGGATCCCCTCCCTCCCCCTCCCCCTCGGCTAAAACACTAGGAGTCTCCCTCAACAATGACCTATAACTAAAAACCCAGGTTGGCGCGGTTATCTCTAAGTGTTTTTTTCAACTGCGCAAGATCAGAAAGATACATCGCCTTCTCACTCAGGAAGCACTGATCCAGGTCATAATAGCCACCGTCCTGTCACACCTGGACTATACCAATTCTGTATACTTGGGCATGCCACTCTATCTGTTCAAACGGCTTCAGATGGCCCAAAACCATGCAGCCCGACTGGTCTTTCGACAACCTAAATGGCAACCAGCGACTCCCTTGCTGAGGAAATTGCACTGGCTCCCCATTTTCCAGCGCTGCACCTTCAAAACAGGCTGCCTCATTTTTAAATCCTTGCATGGCAATAGCCCCGCATTTATTAATAGCCTGATATCTAGGCATACTCCCTCACGCAACCTGCGTTCTGCCCACCTCTCACTCCTCACCACTCCGACATTCAAGCGGGTGCGTCAAGGAGGCCGCAGATTTGCTACCCTTGCCCCCAAACTGTGGAACTCCCTCCCGCTTGAGATACGGTCTTGCACGAATCTCTTGCAGTTTAGGAAGTCCCTTAAAACATGGCTATTTGCACAAGCCTACAATTAATGTTTTTATTGATAGCACACAGAGCCTTCTACAGCGCCATGAAACCACCTGGTGTACGCGCGCTTTATAAATCATTCTTAACATTAACATACTCAGACACTTATACAGCCTCTTACACACTGGCATAACCACTTATGTAGTTACTCACTTGCTTATAGCATGTATCTAATAGTATGTAATGTAAAGTTAAATGTATTCTATATTTGCTTTTCAGGTAGAAGAGGAATAGAAGATGCAACAGTGAGATGGAAAAAAATGAACAATTATGCTTTTTGACTGCAACCGTAAACTGGGCAACCGATGACAACTTGATTAACTGTAGCCACAACAGTGTGAAAAGACTGATTGTTAACCATTGTACTGGTGACTGTAAATAAGCCATGATAGGATGTAAAAATGGATGTTTTTTTCCATTATCCCAGAATTTAGATAAAAGAAAAATTGTGAAATGCTGGAACACCATACAAACGTGTTGTAAATGCTCAAGACCTATGCTATTACAGTTTTGTGAAAAAACATTTAGTGGGTGCATGTATAGATGAATAGTGGTACGGATGTATGAAGTATGTGGTATGAATGTGCTTTTAAATTGAATTAACAAGTCTTTCATGTTGACCTGCACTGTGAATATACAATATAGATAAAGGCGTATGCTGAAAGGAATAAGTTATATGCATATAGCAACATTTGATGAATGCATATATAAATTAAATGTTAAATAAATGATAAAAACATAACCTATTGAGCCATACATTTATGTGTGGATGTGAGACTTATGAGCTGTGATATAAAAAATAAGGTTGCCGGGGAATTTTGTTTCTAATGAGATTTTTAGTGCCCCAGGCATGTGATATTTGCCACAATGAGTGACCATGTCTTGCAGTTTTGGTGAAACAGCAGAGATTGTAACCATCTTGTCAGGAGGTAAGGGTCCCACAGATGGTCCAGCTGCTGATGATGATGATACACCACCTTCCCTCTCTCTTATCATCCTGTGATACATCTTTGTATGTATGGATCTCAGGTGTTTCCAAATAGAGGAAGTGCCATGTGAATACTTCTTCACCGTACCTCTTGACAGTATTTTGCTGCATAGATTGCATCAAACAAATTTTGGAAGAACTTTCTTTTCTCCTGAAGGGATAGAGAAATATTTTCAAACACCGGAGGAATTCTTTGGAGGTGGTAAGTCTTCTTCTTCGTCCTGCTCTTTCCTTTTTCTTCCATCTTCAGCAGAAGACATCTTAACTTTGAAACTCTCTTCTTTCAAAGAAAAGCCAAAAAAACAATGTAGCTGTGGTTTTCAGACTTTCTCCAGAGAGATGTGAAACCCAAATAACTGATTTAGGATGTGGTTTCCAATGTGGATGGGTGGAGACTTATTGTATCCAATGAAAAGTTGAAGTTTTTTTTTTTTCTGGATTTGTGGTGGCATTGTGGCGGATTCATAAAATGAATACAAAAAAGAGAAAGACTTGCTGTATTGCATTTATAGAAAGTTTACATAAGTTACGTTACTTATGTATATCACTAAATTGAGCTTATAGGTGAAATTGTAGTATAATTTAGGTTACAAAAAGGTTACAAGGACGTTATAGTTAGGAAATAGCATTCAAAAAAATGTAGAAATTCACTGAAAAAAAACAGCTTACAGGGATGTTATAGTTAGGATATAGAATTAAAAAAACATTAGAAGTTCACTGGAAAAAAAAAGGTTACAGGGACGTTATAGTTAGGCTCAAATTTTACACACACAAAACCATAGAAATTCAGTAGTTATACCTGAGCTAACTATAACTTACACCCCCGCAATGCAATGCTTATGATCTCACATATTACATCACTCATGACATGGTCAGTAACATCACTCATGACATCTTAAATAACATCACTGATGAGATCATCCAGCAAAGTAAACTTCAATATACTTCATAAAATACCATGTGATTTTAAAAAAAGAATAAGACACAGGTAAGTGACGTACAGCACAGAGCTCACTGTAACCTTATCAATTATTAGACTAACTTATCCCCTAAGAGACAGTTCTCAGTGCATAGTCCTGTCTTTTCTAAACCACTACTGTAAACACTAACGACCAAAGTAAAACATCTTTCTGCATAGGCAAGTCTATTGCAAACCACAATAACACCATTTGTGAACCTGGAAAGAGGTTTTTGTGCAAATGTCAGATTTACACAAATCACTACAACATACAACCAGTAGAGAGGTCTTAGTGGACAGGCCACTGTGACAAACCACTAGTAAAATTATTCTTCATCCTGGAGAAAGGTGTGAGCAGAGAGATGAGTTTGTTGTAAATGTCTACTACATTGAGCTATCACCCTAGAGAAAGGTCTTAGTGAACAGATGAATTTATTGTAATCTACTACTACAGTCATTCATCACAAAGGGGAGAGGTCTAAGGAACTGTACTGAGCCATCACTGTGGAGTGAAGTCTCAACAGCTCAGTCTATCGCAAGGCAATACCATACTCATACATCAGCAGGGGACATGTGTCAGTAAAGAGGCTAGTTTATAGATGAATAGTACACCCGCTTTATAAACGGGATTATAGATCAGATGACATATGTTAGAAATAGTATCACTCTTTAATTCCCAGAAACGTTTATCAAACACTTATACTCATCAGTGATGTCACTTGAAATGTCATCAGTGATGTCACGAACGATGTAATATGTTAGGGGGCGTAAGTTAAGTTAGCTCAGGCACCGTTAACTGCAGATTTTCTATGGTTGTGTGTGTGTAAAATCTAAGCCTAACTATAACGTACCTGTAACCTTTGTTTTTTTCAGTGAATATATATATATATATATATATATATGTTACCTACTGGCAGTTGCCAGTAGGTAGTTATAGTTAGGACCTAGTTTCCATAGACAAAGCGTTTTTTGTTTTGCGAATAACTTTGGCGCTGTTTGACAAATCTTCACGAAACTTTCAAAACTAGTACACCAATCACTTCAGCTGCTGTCTGGGAAGTTTCAGGGTGATTCATCAAGCGAGGGCCAAGAAAAAGGGAGGGTCTCAAAACATGTTTTCACCATACAATTTCCCATAGGAATATTGACCACGACTATAGTCTGAACTGCTGAATGGAATAACACCAAATTTGGCAAAAAGCTAGCTCTTGGACCAGAAAGAGTGCTTTTCATAATTTATTTTAAATGATGTTTATTGAATATATAACAGACAACAAAAATCAGACAAATTGAGAACCCACGTCCCTGTGAGAGAAACATCAAATCAAGTCCACTATCCACGTTACATAGCATAATATTTTGATAAGGACATTCATGGTAGAGTCAATCCCATTCAATACATCCACAGGTCTTCCTTTTAGAAGTATGCTAGGGTAGAAAAGGACATTGTGTAGTACCATCCCACCACAAATTATCCTGATAAATTTCACATCGCAGGGATAGACTAAAGGGATCCCTCAATAATCCAAGCGTTTTATGGGGCTTTATTGTTGTCAAACCGATGGAATCGTTAGTGTCCGGCTATTGTCGTGTAGTTCCTATAGTACCCATGCAGGACCTGCGCGTTTGGATAACATAAACTGTGGGCTTGGTGTTAGACTGACTCTGTGCACCCCCACCGCGTCTGTTAGCCGGATTTGCATTAGCTAGCTCACAGTGCCACTAGAATCTCCTCTTATCGGGGAGAGATTAGTTTCTGGCAACCTTAGATCATGACAGCCCTGATCCCTCAGAATCGTGGAAACAATGTACTACTTTTCGCTCAGTCACTCGTGCTTACTTGTTCGGTTTGTCTCAGAGAGTTACACAGAATAAACAGTCTGGGCGTTTCAATAGGTATTTATTGAACACTTGTTATTCTAGTGTAAAATATATGTGCTGCAGCAACCAGCAGACAATAGCAGAGATATATTATCAGCAGTACGATAAAAGTGAAAGGATAGTACAGTTCTACCATATTGCAATAATAATGGTTACATACATGAATATATAAAATGAATTATAAAAGTGTGCATACTCCTACGATGCCTAACTAGATGTACCTAAGTGTACCTAGCATGTGTGTAGGTCTAAAAGCCTAAGAGCCAAGAATCCTTCTAGGATTTAGTAGAACCCCATTACCTGAATAGAGAGAGTGTGGGACCCCATCCTGGTCTCAAGTTGGACACCCCACAAGGGCTGTGTTAGACCGCTGTCAGCTGGAGCAACTGCATGCAGGAGCCTCAGCGTCTCTGGTCAGTGTGTCGGCATGGAAGTCTCGGTTCCCTCTATCCTACTGTGGAAAGATGTGGTGTATTTATACCCTAAAGTGTCTCGTCCCTCAGTATGGTGTGTATTGGTCTTTGTTAGACATGAGGAAGACGTCAGGGGTGAACTTTGTACATACACATTATGCAGGAGATGTAGCTGGTGAATGCTCATGCATAATTTATGAGTACATTGTAGGCCTGTGTTCAGGAAAAACCCTTCAGTGTTCAAACCACAGACTAGATAACGTTCAACCCTCAGTGTTCGTTGTGTACTGTAGGGAACTAATGTAGGTGAAATATCATGCCTATATAAGGACATAGGAAATCATCACTATAATAGGGCATATACGATTATGAACATAATAGGGCATATACGATTATGTCTATATTAGGGCATATATGAACATGTCTATATTAGGGCCTCTATATGAAACATAACACCCACTCCTCTTTCGAATAGGATGACAATGACCATACTTAAAATCTGGACAAATTTAAAAAACACATTTTTTTTTAAAGCAGCCAAAAACATGGTCTTAAAAAATCGGTTAAAAAAAATATGTTAAAAAATGCTAAAAATTAGCTATTCATAGTCGCCACTTGAAAAAGTCAATTCAGTCTCACTTATAAAAGTTGCATTACTACAAGCAGAAGAAGGCCATTCTTTTCTCAAGTGAAAGTGTCAATTTAGGAAATGTTCCAATTTTTGTTCGTTTATTTATGAAACGAAGTGGAGAAGCCGAATTCTTTCCCAGGACGCGATGAGCCAATTCAAGATTAAGTGTCCTGGCTGGGAGATACAGCATTATCGGTGTTAGCTACTGCAGACGACAAATCCAACGCCTCACAGAGAACGTCAATCGCACATAGAAGGAATTCAGCACTGCCAACAGTCGGTGCTGCGGCAGCTTATGCAGCAGTTGTTACCTGAGTGCCTGTGGAGGAGCCACCTAACCCAGCAGGAGCAAACGGCACCTGTGGATTCTCAAGGAATGCGTTCATCAGAATTGGAAGACGCTGGGGACAACGCAGAGCATGGGCCTTTAGGGGGTCCAGCATAGCATCCATGTCCGGAGGCGTATCTGATGGAAACGTTAGACAGAGATCCAACGCGCATTCTTCTCCGCAAAACAGGCATCGAAGAACAGGTAAGATGCAGTCCACCCAGACTGGTCGAAACGATAGAAACCAAGAGGCGTTCAGTTCTCTTAGGCAAGGTATACCCAGAAGCTGCACCATGCGCTCACGGTATTTCGCTCCATGAGTATGTTTGCCATTTCCTCGGAAATTGGGCCGTCCATTGCGTAGCAGTAATATTACAATCAGGACTCCTGCAATTAGGAACAGGATAAGCGGGAGACCTCCAAAGACGCTTCCCAATACGGAGTGTATAAAATTTGGGATTACTCCGTGGACTGTCTGAAAGGTGCTTAATAGTCCTGACCCTATGGTCTTAAATAGGTGTACAATACTGCTCGTATCAGACATGTTAAAGATATGACTCACCATTTCTGCGAAATGAAAGGGGCAGTTCGTATCTCAGTCGAGGTCCTTGCAACTTGAAGTTCAAAGGTTTCTCGAGTGGAGGTTAAGGGCACGGGTTGCTGTAAAAGCATGGCTTTCAGTCTGCTCAAAGTATCAAATTGTATAAAGGAAACATTCAATGAAGGCCATAATGGCGCCTCCCTGACTGTGTTCAGTGGCGGAAACAATACTTGGATACAGCAAGTAACCCTGGAGTTAACAGTGACCAGATAGGCGACGACCGGAAGCATCCGGCAGCAACCTTGATCGTTTAGCATCAAGTAACTCCCATTCGAGAGCAGCTGGAAAACCGGCGTGATCTTGGCCGTTGGGGTCCCTGACATGTAACAAGATAGATTCGCTACTGAACCACTACATGCTCCGTGCAGAGAAATATCCTGACACATGAGAGAACCGCTTAAAGCGTTCTTGCAGTTTGTACCACTCAGATACACTTCTCGATCCCCATTCCGGCATCGATATCTATATGGTAACTCCCAAGTTTCCTCAATGTAACCCTTACCCATTTTTTCATATCTGCCTGCCTGCCTGCCTCTGCTCAAGGCAATATTGAAACTGAAACGTAGTGACCGGCAGAGTGATTTGGCCATGAATTAGCCATTCAGTTGATGGTAATTCGGCCACAGTGAATGGTAACCTTTCCAGTTTCTCAATACGCAGCATTGTATATTTGGCTCCCCTTTGTGCCATTTCTGTCTGTTTATCAGTTAGATTGTATTCTGAAAACAGAGACGTGGTGTTTATAAAACGCCAGGGCACATAGCCTGCACGTAAAGATTGCAGCGTCCAGCTTAACATCATAATAGAACGTAGCTGAGATTGCCCGTGTTGTAACAAGTCCAAATCTTGTTCTAATATGTCGATTGCCGAAGATACAATGTTGCCTAAGGAGTAAATCCTGGAGGTCAAAGTTGTTAACCCATTATCTACCACAGCTAATGCTTTTTCTAAGTTAATACGGTCTATTTCCCGTATCCTCTCTGCAGCCTCTTGGTGGGTTATTTTCCAGTTTTCATTGTAATATGCATAAATGACAGCATATATGAAACGTTTCGGACGTGATTTCCTAGGGCCTAATAAGAAATCCCTAAGATCCATGTCAGGTGTGAGTAAGGTCAAGTGATGTTTCACTTCTGTGAGTGTTGAGGTTTCTAGCCAATCAAGGCACAACTTCCCAACACTATAGGATGTCACTACCCCTGGGTGTTGTCTTTGTACATAGCGTGGATCTGGCCTATGGATACTAAACCCTTTGGATGTATTCATAAATCTCTGCTGACATTTGTTTGTGTCAATGGGCCAAATCAGCCATTCTGTCCAATCAGGGTCTGATCTGTCGTACTGGATAATGTCATATAGTCTTACCTCATGTGTAGTTGAATTCTGCCCCCCGCCCATCTGTGATGGTGTTGGAAACCCAGGCGAGTTCAGTTCCTTGTTCTTGGCTAGTCCAAGACAGGATGTTTGTTGCACAGTTTCATTTAGAAATATCATCTGCTGCAGAATGAGACATGCTCTAAAAAGCGCTTCTGTTCCCTGGACTTGCCAGTCCCTAGAACCTCAGATTGTTTTTAAATCTATTGTGTCCTTCCATAGGTCGAAACCCAGTGTAGACAACTGGGCCATGAATGAAGCAGAGTAAATCTGTTTGGTGTTTGTCAACATAATTTTCTGAGCTGTTGTTTTTGCCACTTTGTAATAAAATGACGTTGGGTCAGATGTGTTGAACCCTGAAAAATATGTGAATTTCTGTGCAAAAGTTTGCGAACTACCTTTTGGAGGTGTTGGGCAGTGTTCCCACTGGTGGTATTCAAATATATTTCTAGGTGTTATAGATTTATGCAAGAAATAATGACCATAATGTTGGTAACAGTACAATGTGTCATAGTCTGAAGTACCTTCTAATATTTCATTGTTCGGAAATGCTGCAGTTATTTCCAAATCAGACATCATAGCATTTACAGTTTCAGTGTCCCAATCATCAGACAATGTACTGGAGGTAATGATATCACTTAAAGAAATTTTAAATACAAGTTTAAGCTTTAAAAGTTCAGTCGGACCGAATATATCATAATCAATCTTGTCCCATACTATACCGTCCGGTATAGGAACTGCTGTGATGTTCACTGAAGACAAGTCTCTTGGTTCACGATGTGAAGACTGGTGTGGTTTTAAAATCAAATTGACTCTTTGGGCTGTAGAGCTCTGCTGGAGATATCGTCCATTAATAAGCATACTAAAAGTTATAATTAAACCTAGCCAGAAAAGAAAAAAGAAAATCCCAGTGATATACCATAGTTCAATCCAAGGTGACACCAGGTAAGTCTTTTTAAAAAAGTTCAGAAAGTCAATGAGTCTTTGTTTGTGTGATTTTTTGGCTGGCGTCGTTTCCGGCTCACTTGGATCCATTGAAAACGTATCAAAGTTCATGAAGTAGCCAGAAGCAGTTCGATCAATTTTTGGAATCGCATCGGGATTTGTTGAAATCGGATTTTGCTCTTGACGAGGCATGTTGACATAGACGTCTGTAGTCGGTCTGATTGCAACTTGGTGGTTAAGTTGATTTTCATTTTGAAGTCGAACTTCATGTTGAAGTGGAACGAGTTCCATATCATTGTTGCTTAGTCCTTCATTCAGTACAGGTGGCTCTTCAAACGTGATGAGTCTTTCTCTTTGAACTTCTTTGATTGTAGCGAGAGGAGGGCGTCTGCTACTGTGGAGTCCACGTGGCCTACTGTTTAGTATCGGCCACATAGTGTGGTTTGATTAAGTCGATTGAGACAAATCTTTTCTCCTTTTTCCCGGCAAGAGGCAGCAGAAGTACAGTTCTTGTGCCTTGGATTGCTAGGACCGGTACAGCTGTTCTGTAAGATGGCCCAAATTCTTTCTTGTCTGCAATCTTCTCTCTGACCAGATCCCCGACTTTTGGGATCCAGACAGGTCTTGCCGTTACTGCCTTGACTTCCTCAGTGGCGGTCTGTTTTAAGTGGACGTTGCTTTGTTGTGTCCTGGATTCATTTAGATCCTGTAAAACAGCCAAACGATCATGGATATCAAATTGTTTTTCATCCGCCACTGCGCCTTCACAATCAAGATCTGGTACCCACATTCTTGTCCCAAATAGGACCTCGTAAGGAGTGACACCCCCTAGAGAGCTTCTTGGCTGGTTGTTAATTGCTCTTTGGACCCCATAAAGGTGACTGACCCAACTACGGCCCTTGCCTAATACCCTAGCTGTTAAAGATTGCTTTAAGTCACGGTTTTTCCTCTCCACAACCGAATTTCCCTCAGGATGGTACGGAGAGGAGTACCGCAATGCTATGCCCATTCCTTCCATGGCCTCTTTGTAAGCCCGAGAGCTAAACGCCGGGCCACGGTCAGAATGTAACGTGCCAACTGCGTATGTGCAGATAAAGACTCGCAAATCTTTTATAACAGTTCGAGCGTCAGCCAAGCGCTGAGGCCAGACCCATAGGAATCTAGAGCAGGAATCCACTGCAACCATGATATATTTCTTGGCCCCATCTGACTGTAAGGGGCCGCAGTGGTCCAAATATACACAAGCGAGAGGTTTGTCTGATTTCAACAATGGTGTCTGCGCTGGGCATGCTATGGTGGAGCCTTTCATCTGCTGGCAGATGTCACATTTCAAGACCTAGGGCCATATGTATCAAGCCTTTTTCCATTCGCAAACGGGCCGATTCTCAGAATCTGCCCGTTTGCGAATGGGAAAAAGCCTTTTGGGATGTATCATCCCAAAAGGCCATCGCAAAATAGAGAATCGCAAAATTTGCGATTCTCTATTTTGCGAATGCAATTAAGGAATTGCAAATTGCGTTTCCTTAAATGCAATTCTGGAAGCACCAGAAATTTGCTATTTGGCCTTAAGGAATCGCAAATTACCACCAACTTCAAGTTGGTGGTAATTTGCGATTTTCTAGAAAACAGCACTTTTTTGCTTTTTTCAAAGTGCCATTTGGCGCACATACATGCCCTCAGGGCATGTATGTGCGCAAAATGTGCACACATGCATATTTCAGGGGTGCAAGAGGGTGTCCTTTTGGCACCCTTGAAATTGCATTCTCAATTTGCGATTCTCTAATTGGTAATCGCAAATTGAGAATGTCTTCCCATCCATTCCTATGGGCCTCCTAGCCCATAGGAATGAATGGGAAGGTATTCCTTATTTGCGAATCTCAATTTGCGATTCGCAAATAAGGAATATGTAGGATTCGCAAAAATTTTAGCAAATCCTACATACATTGCATTTTGCGATTCTCTAATTTCGATTCGCTAAAAATCGCAATTTGAGAATCGCAAAACTCTTTTTTGATACATATGGCCCGTAGTCTTTAGTTTGTTTTGTTAACCCTGGCCACCAATAGCGCTGTTTCAATAAAGAAATAGTTGCTGTAACGGCTATATGCGCAGAGTCCAAACCCTCATGTGCTGCTAGAATTAAACCTTGCCTACGATCCATATTTGGTATTACTCTATCCCCACTCCAGGAATCTGAGCATATGGAATGTTGTGTGCATCTAACTTGTAGGAGTATTTGAGTGGAAATGTTTTAGGTACTGCTGTGCTGCCTTTGCGTGAAGCAATGACAGCTACCATAATCTCACCGTCTATCCTCGTTTTTGAACGAGTGCTTGCAGCTACGGACGCTATGCGTTCAGCCCCCTTTGCGATTTCATCAGCCAATGAATTCCCTTCAACGTGAACGCCATCACGCTGATGACTCAGTGTATGTGTCACGTGAGCCCTCGGTAGGTCGTTTTTCAACTCCACTACCTGTTCCCATAGCATTATATGCTTAATTGTGCCACCTTTTGCATCTTTAAACCCGTTTTGTTCCCAATGATACAAGTATTCATTGTATGACTGTACACAGTAAAAGGAATCACACACAATTAGTGTGGGGAATTCGTGATCCGTATTTACAAGTGCCAGTATCAGTGCTTTTAATTTTGCCAACTGAGCGGTGCAGTCTACTAGAGATTGCGCTTTAGTGCAACTTGGATGGAACTTTCCATCGCGCATGCGACCTTTAACGATTGCACACGCTGCGCTGTAAGCTTGCTTACTACCTATGGCTGGTTGAGCAGATCCGTCAGTGTAAATAATGTATTCATACTGATCTAGAGGCAAAATCTCATTTGGTAGAGGATATTCTTGTTCGTATTGCAGAAATGCTTGTGTTTTTAAACTTGGATCAAATCTGTATTCAACATCCGTTGCAGTAAGAGAATTAGCCCATTGTATCCATCTGGGATGTAAGGCTTTCGCATTTGGAATGCTAACCTTTGTAACAGCCTCTAAGGCTGGTACTGGGGTCACGACTATTATGCATTTTTCCTGAGCCAGAGCTCTTTCTCTTGCTACAGCGGTCTGCACTGCTGTCAGGATTTTTTTCTGTTGAAGTGAAACGCATCTCTGCGTTTGTGTACAGGTGTGATTTGTATGCGATTGGTACCGTTTCTCCTTCATTGAAGGTTAAGTAAGTGTACCCGCATTGACCCGCTATTACTCGGATCACTAAGTTGCGTACATTTACGCGTGTCTGTAAGTGTTTTCAAGCTATCATGTCTTCTTGTAGTGAACGTAGGATGTTTGTGTGTTCCTGTGTCCATTGTCTAACTGAAAAATCAGGTTTTATTAAGTCGTAGAAAGGTTTTACTCTTTCTGCGTAATCCAAAATGTATGTTCGACCAAAATTTAGGAATCCCAGAATTAATTGTAAATTCTTTAACAATTTTGGCGGTTGGAGCAGCGCACACTTTTCTAAAACGTTAGCTGCTGGGCTTTTTCCTTCACTTGACAGCTCATACCCTAAGAACAGGACATTGAGATGGGCAATTTTTGATTTTTGAAATTAAATTTATAGCCCTCAGAGGCGAATCCCATAATAATGGTGCTCACCCTGGTCAAGTGCCTCAGTAAGTCATCGTCCGTCAGATAAATATCATCCACATAGGACAATGCTTCTTCATCCAAATTTTGGAGTAACTCTGTTACCCTTGCTGAAAACAACCCCGGGCTATTCTTATACCCTTGGGGGAGTCGACAAAATTGCCGTTGTGACCCTTGCGCTGAGAATGCGGTCAAATACCTGCTTTCAGGCGCTATATTTTGGCAGAAAAATCCATTTGAGATATCAAGTGTAGTTTTGTATTTTTTTCCGCACAATGTTATTCATTAATGTGGCACTGTGTGCATTTTGAACTGCAAATGTCTTTGTGCAGGTGTTTAAATGTCTGTAATCTAAAACTAAACGATATGTGTTGTCAGGTTTTGATACGGGGAACAAAGGATTGTTCATTGGTGTGGTGCAATTTTCTATCACACCCTGGTATTTTAGTTGATCTAGGATCTCCCTGACTTGTTTTTTAGCTTCCTGCTTTATAGGGTATTGCCTTTGAGCATTTGGGGAAACTTTTACCGGGATCACGTGGTGGGTTGAATCCTCATCCCAACCAGCATGATTTTTGTACAATGCTGGAGCTAGGGCAACCGCCCACTCCTGCGCATATGCATGTTTTAAATGTATGGGAACGAGGTCAGAAAAAGCTGGAAAAATTACCTTTTCTCCCTTAGGGCACTCCATGACAAATGCTGGCGGCCAGTCTTGCTCTGCTAATAGGATGTCATATCCAGATGACAGATTTTTCCAAAATAGACTTTTTATTTTTCTGGGTCTGTCCCCCTCCATCCGGAGTGTTATTTCATGTAACTTATGTGGGACGCTTACCCGAGTATCAGGTGTTTCCACCGTGATATACTCACTCAACTCCGCTGTCACCAGAAATTCCTTCAGGTTCTGGCGAGCATTGTTACTTCTGCCGCGCTGTCTAGCATCGTCAGAGCCCATTCCCCGTTCAGAAGCTGTGTCCTCAGTATTCTGGGCATGTCTGATCTTGAGACCTGCTACCTTCTTCTTTTTGAACTGATGTTTTTGTTTTTGTTTATCTTCTTTTTTAGGTGCGTAGTCCGCAGCGCGTTGCGTTTCTCTGGACTTTGTACGCTCCTCTTGTCTTTGTTCTGACCGTCCTTCCCTCTCTGAGTTTTTTGATGAACCCTGAAAGGAACGAGAGGAACGTGTATCAGTATCCTGATACCTGTCAGGTTTCCTAATATTATCCCTATTCCTGAGGTTATACCTCCTTTCAGAGGGCTCCTGTTGAGGAGACCTGCCTCGGGATTGAGATCTGCTGTCTTTCGACTTTTGTTGCTTTTTATTCTCCCACTTCTTTTTAGAAGAAGTAGGTGTCTGCTTTGTAGTGTCCTTTTCAGAACTGCCCAGTAGTTGTGGTTTTAATTCTTTCCCGCCTAAACTGTCTCTGCCTAATTCTGCATATGCAGTTTCAATTATTTTGGGTAGTTCGTGTTGTTGATCTACTGGACTGAACTCCCTTAGGCGTTGGCGGATCGCCACTGAAGCCGCTTCCCCCTTAATGTTAGCTAGTATTATGGCTGATACCTGTTCGTAGTTACCTAGTAACTTCATCCCTAAGTTAAGGGCAGGCTCTGCTCCGTACTCATTTTGTATCTGTCTCAATACGTCAGGTACTACTCCTAATGAAGGGATACCATGGGTTCTGGTATATATCGCAGCAAAGACTGTACCCCCAAGAGGTGCAGTCCTCTATTTGTGGTGTGATCCCCATGGGCAAGCAGATTGTTAGTATTCTGTGTTTATCACAGGTGGTAGTATTCGGGAATACTGCCTCAAGCTGAGTTATTTTCTGAGCTATCCAGAATGGTATTTGTTCGCGTTTTGCGGGCATTTTGCCCATTACCGCGTGTAATGTTTGAGGAGTAATTTTATTTCCTGTACCCTGAGCTGGAGTACTATGTGCTGCACCTGGTGCAGGTTGGATTGTTAAAGTCGTCATGACAAATTGTGTCAGGTTTCTGTAGATTTTAATTAAATCTGTGTGTTGTACGAGTAAGTCTCCTGGTGGCATTGTGGCAATGTCAGGATGTGGTGTGTAGGCCGCTAATATTGGCCATGTGACTCCTTCTCCTCCGAGTGGGCCTAACCTTACTCTTCCTCGTACATGGGGTAGGGCGCCATTAAACCAGTAATGATGTTCCTGGTGAGTGAGTGGAATCTCTATGTCCTCAAACGGACCATATTCCACTGGTGCATCTCCTTCTATATAGTAGTGAAATGTCTTTGTTATTGCTTTTGCTGCCGGGAGTGTAACCCATGAATAGAACACCTCTGTTTTGTTTGATTCGTGGGCCTCAATCACGAAAACTACAATGCCACCCTTAGCTTGTAAACCATTTTCTAATAGTCTTATGGTGACTGTACTTCGGAATTTTGGTGCAATCTGTATTGCATCCTCAGGATCTTCTTCGTCTGACGTGGGCAGTGGCATTCGTATAGGATCTAAGACCGCGGTATTCATCGTGTATAGAACACAGACTAAAGATTCAAAGAAACTATGATAAGGTTTTTAGGCACAATTTTAGGGAACACTATGTCCTTTCAAGCTTGAATAACCAACAGCCAATAAATAGTATTTTTGTACTACTCAGCTGCAGCGGATTTTGTGCCCAACCACTCAGACGTCTCTGGGGTTTTGTGAGTAGGTTCTCTGAGAATAGCAAGACTGAACTACTCAGATTCTACTGTTAAATAAGTACCCAACCAACGTTGGTGGCGCCATGTCGTGTAGTTCCTATAGTACCCATGCAGGACCTGCGCGTTTGGATAACATAAACTGTGGGCTTGGTGTTAGACTGACTCTGTGCACCCCCACCGCGTCTGTTAGCCGGATTTGCATTAGCTAGCTCACAGTGCCACTAGAATCTCCTCTTATTGGGGAGAGATTAGTTTCTGGCAACCTTAGATCATGACAACCCTGATCCCTCAGAATCGTGGAAACAATGTACGACTTTTCGCTCAGTCACTCGTGCTTACTTGTTCGGTTTGTCTCAGAGAGTTACACAGAATAAACAGTCTGGGCGTTTCAATAAGTATTTATTGAACAGTTGTTATTCTAGTGTAAAATATATGTGCTGCAGCAACCAGCAGACAATAGCAGAGATATATTATCAGCAGTACGATAAAAGTGAAAGAATAGTACAGTTCTACCATATTGCAATAATAATGGTTACATACATGAATATATAAAATGCATTATAAAAGTGTGCATACTCCTACGATGCCTAACTAGATGTACCTAAGTGTACCTAGCATGTGTGTAGGTCTAAAAGCCTAAGAGCCAAGAATCCTTCTAGGATTTAGTCGAACCCCATTATCTGAATAGAGAGAGTGTGGGACCCCGTCCTGGTCTCGAGTTGGACACCCCAAAAGGGCTGTGTTAGACCGCTGTCAGCTGGAGCGACTGCATGCAGGAGCCTCAGCGTCTCTGGTCAGTGTGTCGGCATGAAAGTCTCGGTTCCCTCTATCCTACCGTGGCAAGATGTGGTGTATTTATACCCTAAAGTGTCTCGTCCCTCAGTATGGTGTGTATTGGTCTTTGTTAGACATGAGGAAGACGTCAGGGGTGAACTTTGTACATACACATTATGCAGGAGATGTAGCTGGTGACTGCTCATGCATAATTTATGAGTACATTGTAGGCCTGTGTTCAGGAAAAACCCTTCAGTGTTCAAACCACAGACTAGATAACGTTCAACCCTCAGTGTTCATTGTGTACTGTAGGGAACTAATGTAGGTGAAAGATCATGCCTATATAAGGACATAGGAAACATGACTATAATAGGGCATATACGATTATGACCATAATAGGGCATGTACGATTATGTCTATATTAGGGCATATATGAACATGTCTATATTAGGGCCTCTATATGAAACATAACACTATGTATGACGTCCCGATGCATAGGTTCTGTCCTCTATTCGTGGGGACCCTTTAGTCTAAGGCAGCAACAGGGAACTGTTGTCAATTTTATGCAAATAAAGAGGGGAGAGAAGTTCTCTCCAGGGAGAGGGGAGAAAAGGAAGGATGTGCTGGGAGGATCTAAGCCACGGGGGAAAGCGAGAGAGTCATAGGGGGGTAGGAGAGTAGGTCTCCTAAGTGGGCTGTTCTGGGGATTCCGGTTTCCGACCCCTAGAGTATGGTTCGAGCGAGTCTTCGAATAATTGCAAGGCTCGTAGTCAGGGGTGAACCAATCGGGCTTTTCATAACTTGGTGCAAATCTGTTCAGTAGTTTTGGAGTTATTAAAGAAAAGATAAATGAAGACATCTAGGGACGTGGATCAAACATGGTGGATCCACGCACCAACAACCTGACAGAAAAGTAGTGGCAGCTATTTTTTTATAATGGGACACAGTCCCGGGGGGTCAAAATAAATCTGCAAAGTAATAGAAGGGGGTCAGTGTAGAGGTACCCTGATCCCATGGGTGTGGTAGAGAGGTCGCTGTGTTATGTTATGTTAGGAAATTTGTAAAGCGCAATGGTTACCATAGGGTGTCCTGGCGCTAGCTACCGTCCTCCTAATACTACATACTTCATACTTTGCACCCAGTTATAGATCAAACAGCCATGTTTTTAAGGCCTTCCTGAAGACCAATAAATCATTAGAATTCCTCAGATGGAGGGGGCGGTTATTCCAAGCCTTTGCCGTATCAGCAGTAAAACTTCTGCCTCCCCACCTAGCTTTTTTGTAGGTGGTACTATCACTAGTTTTGCTCCTAAGGAGCGAAGTGATCTTTAGGCACGTACCACTGGAATTGTTGTTGCAGATGATCAGGACCTGTACCTTGTAGGGCTCTAAAGACTAAACAGAGGGATTTGAACTGCACCCGTTTCCTAACGGGCAACCAGTGTAGTCTTTTGATTTCACTCGAGATCGGAGCAAATTTCGGGGTACCGGTAAGCAGTCTAGCGGTTGCATTCTGCAACAACATTTGTAGTTTATGAAGAAAGCGCTCCTGCATATTCAGGTATAAGCTATTACAATAGTCCAGCCTCGACATAGTTAATGCTGTAACCACTGTAAGCTGGCTATCTTTCGGCAGAAAAGGCAAAATGTTCTTGATTGTTCTGAGAATATATGTTGTGGCTGAGACTACTGCATTGACCTGATTGCCCAGGTCAAGACGGTCAGCTATTAGCACTCCCAAATTTTTCACTTTCCTCGTAGGAATCGGGAGAGGCCCCATAGTGTTTGGCCACCAACTTGGGGTCCAAAAGTTGGCATCATTCCCAAACAAGATGACCACAGTTTTGCTCGAATTGAGCTTTAGACAGTTTTGAGACATCCATCGTCCAACTGCCTCCATACAATCGAGGAACCTCTTTCCGGTTGCCTTTTCCTGCCCCGGCCGCAGTGACACCACAATTTGCGTGTCATCCGCATAGGAGGTAAGGCAGAAGCCAAAGGACTCGATAAGGGGAGCCAATGAAGACACATATACGTTAAAAAGCGTAGGGCTCAAAGATGACCCCTGCGGAACTCCACAGGGCAACGAGAATGGTCTAGAGTGGAATTCACCTAGTGAGACTATACGTAGTCTATCCGAGAGAAAAGAATTCAGGAGGTCCATGCTTTATCCTGTACTCCGCAGGCCTGCAAACGGTCCATCAGTAATCCATGATGGACCGTATCGAAGGCCGCGGAAAGGTCGAGCATGATCATAGCGGCCTTTCCTCCCTGGTCCAAAGCTACCCTGATCTCTTCAGTAGATTTTAGGAGTGCCGTTTCCGTGCTATGCCCCTCTCTGAACCCGAATTGAGTAGGATCCAGAACTTTGGCATCACATAAATAAGCACTCAATTGTGCATTCATTCTTCTCTCAACCATTTTAGATGGAAGTGGGAGGCGTGAAATAGGTCGGAACCTATTGGGATCCTTAGAGTCCAAACTCGGCTTCTTCAGAAGTGGCACAATTGACGCAGTTTTCCATGATTTAGGGAAATGCCCTTCAGCAAACATTGCATTAAATAGGGAGGTGAGTGACATGGCAATCGGTTCTGGGGCCAATTTTACCACCGCCACTAGGCATGGGTCATAAGGGGAACCTGATTTAGCTGACATGAGAAGCTTATGGGTATCAGTAATGGATATTGGTGCAAACTTATCCATGGTAGGCTGTGATCCTAAAGCCAACTTGTGACCCTCTGTTAGACCCACTACCCCGTCAGCCATTGGATCCTTAAAAGTTGCAAAAATAGTCTCCACCTTTACCAGGAAAAACTTGGCAACTTCCTCACATAATTCCTGGCTCCTTTGAATACTTGCTGGTTGTGGATGTGCCAAACTAGTTACCGTTTTAAAAAGCTCTTTGGGCGAGTTTTTGGCTAAATTAATTTGACCAACAAAGAACTCTTGCTTTATCTTAAAAAGTAACTGTTTATAGGTCAAAAGGCTTTGTTTGTACCTGTTTCTCTCTGTTATTTTATACTCTTTCCTCTAAGTACGTTCTAAACGTTTACAGATCAATTTTTGATCCTTAAGTTCCTGAGAGTACCATGGGGCAGAGGGTTGTGACCTTTTAGGAAAAAATAATTTCTTTGGGGCTAGCTTATTACAAGCAGCCTCCAGCCAGGTTGTGTATACGGAGGAAGCCTCCTCCACATCTAGGGGCATTTGGCCCGAAGCCGAAGCCCGAAGCCAGCAGCTCTGTTAAGTCTTTTCCTCCAACTTTATTCCATGCTCTAATTTCCATCTGTTTCTTAGGGGGGTTTTCGGCCGCCTGATAGTCTGGGATGGCCAGCTCAAATAGAACAGGACTCCTGATGAGCAAGAAATTGCCCAAAAACATTTGTTTTCCATGTGAAAGGATCCACGGATCCATCGCGGCACTCAGCGTGGCCCCCATGTGAATTTGCAACAGATCTGCGGATCCAGCTCCAATGGGGAAAAAATACACACTCTATTATACCCCCACAATACGATTCATATACCAATACAGGCACTCACACACCCACTCACTGACCCATACACCCACTCACACATCCACACACCGATACAGCCACTCACACACCCAGCCACACACCAATACATCCACTCACACACACAGCCACACACCGATACAGCCCCTCAAACACCCAGCCACACACTGATACAGCCACTCACACTCAGCCACACCCATACAGGTACTCACACACCCAGCCTCACACTGATACAGCCACTCACACACTCAGCCACATACTGATACAGCCACTCACATACCCAGCCACACAGTGATACAGCGACTCACACACCTAGCCACACACCAGTAGAGCCACTCACACATTGATACAGCCACTGATACAGCCACTTACACACCCAGCAACATAACCACAGAGACAGTCACACATCCATAGAGCGTCTCACAAACCTACTCTCACACCCACAAACACTAAAACACTGAGTCAAACTGACATATAGCAATAGATATTCACAAACATAAAACATAGATTTTCTTTCCTTAAACCAGAAAAGGTGGTTCTAACAAGAACCATTTTTTTGTTTTTAAGCCACTCACACACCCACTCACTGACCCATACAGCTACTCACACACCAATACAGCCGCTCACACACCGATACAGCCACTCACATACCCAAACCCACAATGAAAAACAGTCATTCACACACACACCTAGCCACACACTGATACAGCTACTCGAATACCCAGCCACACATTGATGCAGCCACTCACACACCCAGCCACACACCTATACAGCCACTCACACACCCACTCATACACTGATACAGCCACTCACACACTGATACAGCCACTCACACACCAATACAGCCACTCACACACTGATACACCCACTCACACACTGATACAGCCACGACACACACCGATACAGTCACTCACACACCCAGCCACACATCCATATAGCCACTTTCACACCCACTCAGACACCGATACAGCCCCTCACACACACACTGATACAGCCACTCACACACTGATACAGCCACTCACACACTGATACAGCCACTCACACATGCAGCAACACAACCACAGAGACACTCACACACCCATAGAGTGACTCACAAACCTACTCACACCCATAGAAACCCTAAAACACCCAGTCAAACTGACATATAGCAACAGATATTCACAAATATATAACATATAGGGGCATATTAGCAAGACCCACGTTAAAATTATCGCCGTTTTAGCGGCAGGAAACTGCCGCTAAAACGGCGATAATGAGCTTGCTAATATGAGTTATAGAATTCCACTAGAAGCCCAGGTTAGATGTGCAGGACATCTAACCTGGGCTTCTATTGAATTCCATAACGCATATTAGCAAGCCCATTATCGCCGTTTTAACGGCAGTTTCCTGCCGCTAAAACGGCGATAATTTTAACGTGGGTCTTGCTAATATGCCCCATAGATTTTCTTTCTTTAAACCAGAAAAGGTGGTTCTAACAAGAACCATTTATTTTGCTTTTCAAACTTGATTTTTTTTTGTGTGGTTTTCAAACCTTTTCAGGCTTTTTGTGTTTTTTAACAACTAAAAAAATGAAGTACTGAATCAAAACACACAGAACTTGTGCATCAATTTTTGTATAAAGAAAAAGAAATTAACATTTGTGGCTTTTTGCAGTCTTAATAAATGCAGGGATAGACTGCTCACCAACAGTAAGTACTTTTTTGCACACTGTGCAAAAGTTTCTGATTTTTTGGAACTCTGGCACCGTAGCTGGCTGATGGGCAGCAACTGCAGCTGGCACTGGATCCCCAGGTGCTTCCTGTGCCTGCGACTCAAACTCATGTCAACGTTACGCCACAGTGGTTTCTTCCATTCAGTGGAAACCTGCCGGATCCTCTCTAGGTGTTGTCTGTATCCACTACAGAAACCTCCACCTGGTCTGGATGTCCTCACCGTGACGTCGGCCACTATTCTGCTCAACACATTCCCGAGCATTCCCCTCGATTACAGTGCCACATGATCCAGACGCCTCAACCTACATGCCTGCTCCGTTGTTTTCTTACACAAAATTCCCCATGGCACACCGGACCGGGAGTGCAATATATCCGCCCATCCACCCAGATTTCTCTGCACACCATACCTTGGATGCATGTTTTGAAATACCATCTCTTGGACTTCTTTGCTCCATAGCAGCACTGACAAATTCCTCTGTAACCCGGTCCTGAAGATGACCTGAACTAACTACTACTTGAAACGCCATCGACCACTCAGCGCAATTCTTGGCGTTTTTTGGTTCTCTAACTTGTCAAAGATTTTGTGTTTTCATAATCATTTTTGAAGTTTTACAACCATTTAAGTAATTGTATATTTCTTTTGCGCCACCTTTTCGCTGTTTTCCTTGTCTCACTTATCACTTGCGCTGTTCACTTTTCTGCACTAGCACGGTAGTGCACAAGATTGTATGGGTTACATCCACATATAATGTAAATAGTGCTGTTACTTTATTTGTATTCAATTCAATTCAATAATCTTTATTCGGATATAAAATGTCCATAAAAGTACAAACAATTCTCACAAAGTTAAGCACTTAAACATTTACATAAAAAACATCATCTGGATTTAAAACATACATCAAAGCTTTAACTATATAAAAATAATTCGGTAAATCATCACAAAGTTGTCACGGGTGTATCACGTTATATATATAGCAGCATCATATAGCAAAGTGCAAGGTGCAGATGGTTTTGGGGGGAATAGCAGCGGGGGGGAAATAAGCTATTGAATTGAGTTCCAAGCATAAAAACTCCACACATTTGAATATCGATCAGGAACCAAAGAGCATATTTCTTTATCAGTATAAAGCCAAGAAGTGCATATAGTACAATCGGGTCCACTTATCGGGGGTTCATAGAAACACGTGAACGAATAGCCATTTTCAAAAAAGTACAAATACGGAGTGTTAAGTTTTCCCCATTAAGCTGAAGGATAGTCCCGTAGGCAACCTTGAAGTCCGTTATTCCACTGGCCCTAAAAAACGGAATCAAAAGTTGCTTACTGTACTTTTGATAGAAATTACAAAAGAACATAAAATGCAACATGGATTGCTTACCTAAATTGCCACAAGGGCAAGGCAATTCCTCAATGTTAGGCTGAAAGCCTAAGGGGAAACACAACAAATATTTTAATGTACCAGATTCAAGGCGAAAAAGCAAACTTCGTTCCCAGCGAGTAATATCTCTTAAAAGGTAACTAACTGGTAAATAAGAGGGAGGGCCTCCGTCGTCTGCCATTAATATGTATCGTGCGACGGATACTTTAGAGAGCTCTTGTGCGTATCTTATGTCCCCATAATATTTATATATGGCTTCTCGAATAGTCTTTTTGTTAATTCCATCTCACTGGTCTGGTTTATGAAAAATGTGTCCAAGATTTACTCTAGTTAAACTTGCCCTCACTTCTGCAAGCCACGGTATATCTCCGCCTTGTCGCATTTTAAACAGTCGACTATAATTTCCCTGGTTAGTGAGGCTGCCGGATTTTGCCAAACCTTCAACCAGAACAGGGTGGGGCGGGACCTGATATAATCTTCTAGATAGAATAATTTTAGCTCATTATGGCAGACAAAGGATGAAGAAGAGATAGGTATCCCCAAAATTCTCCTACAAAATCTATTTTCTTCGACCTGGACGCTTTTAGAATTTATAAAGCCCCAGATTTCAGCCCCATATGGTACACACTGTGTTCTGTAGATTTTGAGTAGGGACAACACTACCTCAATTCTTTTCGGTTGGGGAAGATTTAAAATCGAATTAACTGCCTTTAAAAATTTACTCCGACCATAAGACAAATGGGATACCCAAGATCCATTGTCTGAGCATTGTAAACCCAAATATGGGAAAGTGCGTGTGCGTAGCAAAGTTTCAGAGCTAGAAGGAATAGCATTAATAAGACATTTTTTAGGACCACAACACATTAAAAAAGATTTCTTAAAATTCGTACAAAGATTCAGGCCATTCTTAAAATCAACAAAACCCCTAACTAATATACGCAGTGCATTGGGTGTACGACCCATTAAAACAGCATCGTCCGCATATAAAAGGGCGGGCAGTTTATTACCATTAATCATTGGGACATCTGTAGTCAGTTCAGACAGCACATTATGTAGCTCATTAATATATAAAATAAACAAGAGTGAGACTAAGACACACCCTTGTCTTACGCCTCTTCCGACCACTATGTCCCCTGAAACTGCCCCATCCGTGCTTATTCTCACCCGTGTCCTTAGATCCCTGTGTAAATATGCTAAAAGTGCACTATATCCTCATCCAACCCGTAGTTTAAAAGGCATTTCCAGAGCTGTGATCTATTAACAAAATCAAAGGCTGAGGTAAGGTCCATAAATGCTAGGTAGATTGGGCCGTGTCGAGCTATGGTGTATTTACCTATGATCAAATTAAGGTTAAGACACTGTTCCACCGTTCCAAGATTGCTTCTGAAACCTAGCTGACATCTGTTTAAAATGTTTTCCTCCTCGGCCCAAGTTCTGATTCTGTTAAATAGTACCCTCCCCAATATCTTAAGGGTATTATCAATTAAAGAAATTGGTCTATAACAACTCGGGTTGGATCTGTCTCCCTTTTAAAAATTGGAACGATAACAGATGTAGACCATGTATTGGGGATTTCAGTTATTGTCAAATTATCAAAAACATTAAGTAAAAGAGGGCCCAGAACTCTGACCTAAATTTTATAAGGTCAATAGGGAGCCCGTCTGGGCCAGGGGCCTTGTTACCTAGACTTTGATCAATAGCATCCTCAAACTCCGATACTGATATTTGAATTCGGGTGGCAACGAAATTATCGACGGTATCTTCGCACTGGGACGTAGCAGCATATATATTGGAAAAGTGGGCTACCCAAGCTTCACTCGTTATGTTACAACTTAACGGAGTGAGTGTATTGCCCAGTGATCTGGCCGCTGTCCAAAACCCATTTGAGTTATTAAATCTTGCAGCACAAGCCAAGTTGTTCCATTGTTCTTTTAGGATCTCGTCTTTCCTCTGCTTAGTCACTTTTTTGTAAACATGCCTCAATGATCTAATGAGATTAGGGTTCCTAGGGGAAGCTGAGAGAGCAGCTCTAAGCTCTCTGTTTGCCCGAGAGCAAATGCTGTTAAACCATCTAGGGTTAGAGTTGGATGCAGGTGCAGGTCTTGAGATCAATTTTTTAATGCCTGCACATAGTTGAACAAAAGCAGAAACTACCTCTGGGTTAGGATCAACAGGTGAAAGACAAGTCTCACAAGGTGATCGATAGGTTTTTAACATTTTTTGGAACACACTACTGTCATCGATACCTTTCCATTTGACCCTTAAATTGTCTGTAGAGGATACTAGGTTACCGGCCCCTATCTCTTTTCTAGGATCAGGTCTGGGAGCAACCCTAAATAAAACTGAAATTGGATTATGATCCCCAAAAGTGGATGGTTTAACCTCTGCTTTAACTAAGTAATCTTCTAGTGTGGCCGTTATAAAACGTAATCTATTGTTGAGGCGCAGCCATGACCTCTATAAGTGGGTATTGGGCTATCCCTATTGTTTGTAGCTGCGATATCCATTACGTTTGATAGACTACTATTTAATAAATGGCCAATAACTCAAGCCCCCTTTGCATGGATTGACCAGAGGGGACGAAGGGAATTAAAATGTTTCCCCCTACAATCTTTGCGTTAAAATCACCACCCAGACAAATCCCTGCGAGTCTTTGATTTCCTATAAAATTAGGTATATCCAAAATAAAGTTAAAAAGATTGACAAAATTCATATTAGGTGTAGTTAAAAAATCATTATTATAAAAATTAATAAAACAAATCGAAACCCCCTGTGTGTATATCAAGGCTTGGATCTTGGCATTTTTGGTGGGGAGTGTTTTACACAGACACCCGACGCAATACTCACCCAGATGGATAAACCACCCGAGGGTCTGCCTTGTTGGGGGGGGGGGGTGAGGTAATATTAAGGCATTCATACCCTTCAAGATATAACTCTGTTGTTGCCCAAGTCTCTTGGAACATTAGAATATCATATTTGTTTACCGTCTTGACCCAATCATCACTACTTAATTTGGAAGCTAAACCGGCGACATTCCAGCTTAGCACATGTAACATTGGGTCATAAGGCTCAGAACCGTCATTTTCTGAGATAGCCTCAGGCTCGGAACCATCATTTTCTGAAATAGCCAACATAGATGTCAAAGGGGCAATTTCAGTGGATTTTGGTATAAATGACGGTCAATCTATCAAGATCAGAGAGGGCAGAGAACCTATACGCAAAGAGATATGAAGGGGTAATTGAAAGTTGCTGCTCAGAGTTTGGTCTATAAAAGAAACCAAGAGGCAATGCCCAAATATTTGTAGGTAAGGAGCAATTAATCTCCTTTGCCATCAGTATTGATCTAACAAGTGTTGGTCGTCGAAAATTAATGACAATACAGTCTCCCTCGATGGTCTTTTCTGACGATCCAACCCTACGTACCATTATAATATCATTTATGTTAAACCTCCTGTACCCTTTATGTTTAGCCAGCCAGTCAATACTTTTATTTCGTAATTGGTCCCAAGACTCAGATTTATTCTTCTCTAATGGGGGAACCCCTGCGAGAATCAGGACATACGGACAGGCTGCTGGTGGTAAGCTTAAAACATCTTTACTTGACTCAGCATACCCACTAGCATTGTTACTAACAGTATTGGCGGAAGCTATAGAAAGAGCTTGATCGACAATTTGACTAGATGGATGAGATGTAGTGTTAGAGGCTAAGTTTTGGGTATTAGCGGAGTCGGGGCGAGGTTTAAGAGGGATACAATCTTTAGCTTTACGACAGGTGTCACAAGAGACAGGAGACTGCGTAGAAATTATAATCCCCTGTTGGTCTTTAGGATCTTTAGGAATTCCATCACTCAAGGTCTGTTTGTTATGAGTGCTACCCTGTAAAGATGACTGCTTAAATACCTTACTGGGCGAATTTAACTTATTAGTTAAAGATTCTAAACGGTCTAAACGATTCCATAAAGTAGCAAAATTCTTGTCTACAAGCACTTTAACTCGTTCGTACATTGTATCTTTGATAATATCAATGGCAGTATCCCCAAGTCTAAGATTAGAAAAAGGTGTCGGTGCAGATTCAGTTTGAGTATATACAGAGTAATTTAATGTTTCTGAAGGTGTTAGATCAACCGAAGCGCTAGCAGATACTAAGTCAGCTGGAGCTATCGAACCCTGAATCCATGTAGTTAGCGCAGTGCGTTGAGAATTCGAACGTGGGGGTTGTTTCCGTTTAGAACAGACCGGCTTAGCTGTTTTCCTTTTCCTTTTTGCCCCGGAGACTTCTGGGGTCGGGGATGCATTCACAATTGCCGATACAAGAGTGTCCCTAGGACAAACCATAGATGCAGAATCCTCCATTGCCCCAATATGTCCAATGTCCACAATTCCCTCAGCGCCCAGTTCGCTTTCTCGGGCTGGTAAATATAAACTATGATCAACTAGTGTAGGCAACATTAGTTGAGAGTCACTGTTATCAGTAATCTCGGTTTGTAGTGGAAGATGGGATTTTGTTAAGCCCAGGGACAGGCGCCTCTCAGTTAGCTCAATTTCGGTGCTAACAATATTAACTGCTCTCTCCAGCATACTATCTATGGACGTGGTATTACGCAGTGCTGGAGTAATATTGCGTTTGCCCATGACGATTGCTGCCCCAGACATGGAGCTAATATGCCCCACTCACCACTGCAAGGCTCGGCTGATAGGAGGTGTCAGAGGGATGGCCCAGCCCGGCCTCTGACGGCCCCGGACGGGTCCGCCCTTGGTCCGGGCTTCGTCCGGGAAGCGTCCCGCGTCGCGGTGGGAGAGGCTGCGCTATGAGCGCGTTGGCCACGCCTCCCCCTCACTCGCGGCAGCTGCGGGGAACGGCAGGAACAGCGGTGCACTCTGGGGTTTGCAGTCCACTTCAGAGTGTACAAACCAGCGTGGATAGTGCGACGGTGATGGCGTTGCCCCTGGGACCCTTGTCCCACCAGGAGTGCTTAGCAGGATGATCGTGGTGTAGACGAGCAGCAAAAGAACACCACCAAACAGACAAAGAAATTCCTGCGCCGCGGGGGGAGAGGCTGCGCTATGACGCGTTGGCCACGCCTCCCCCTCACTCACGGCAGCTGATGGGAACAGCAGGAACAGCGGTGCACTCTGGGGTTTGCAGTCGACTCCAGAGTGTACAAACCAGCGTGGATAGTGCGACGGTGATGGCGTTGCCCCTGGGACCCTTGTCCCACCAGGGGTGCTTAGCAGGATGATCGTGGTGTAGACGAGCAGCAAAAGAACACCACCAAACAGGCAAAGAAACTCTCCAGACAGCACAAAAGCTACGGTGTCCCTAAGCGGACACGCAGCAATACAATCTCAACAGCAGGGCACAACAGTACACCCAAACAATTTCTGCTACTTGGTTGCTAAGGATGCCATTTGTACCGTTCACTAATGAGAACTTATTTGTATTAATTTTTCTATATTAGAGACCGCTCCATACATTTCTCTTTAAACCATTGATGTCTCCTTGTTCCGTTCTTTCTGCAATTAATGTGCATGCTTTACATAACTGCCTATGAACATTACCTGTTGAGACGCTGTTGTTTGCTAAAACACGATTTATCCAGGTCTCAGCTGGGTCCAGGGGTAACCTCCTGTCATTCTTCACTGCACCAGATGAAGAAGTGTGCTCCACGTCACGTTCCATCCATGCTCTTGCGAGGTGGCAAGGGTGAATTGTTTTTAAATGCTTTAGCATACTACTTGTGCCGTAGGAGTAGTTCAACAAAGTCCCTTTCTAGAGTTTCTAGTTGCAAAGATTGCCCGGCACCATCTTGGCAATCACCTTCTTCTCCCCAGAAGGCATGCGGACGAATTTCAAGGCGATGGATCCCCTTTTTTTGGTGCTTGTTATTCTTCAGAAGAATGGTCTCTTTGCTGCTCCTCCCCTGTATCCTGCCCAGATGCCATTGTATTTAGCGATAAAAAAACACCCTTGCAAAAACAAAAGTGCCCAAGTGTATCTAAAAGGTGGGGTTTCTAGCAGGCACATTCAAAAGAGAAAAAAATGGGAAGGAACTTCCTCTACAAAAGGTTGACAGGTGCTTTAACCAATGAAATCAATTTGTTCCTGTGTCACATCGGATCTGTTGCAATGCCACTGCGACGTCACTGCAAATCCGGAAATATGTATTAAAACAACCTTCTAAGCTAGAGTTACTTATTGGAATATAACTTTGCATGTGATTTTAGTAAATCACTTACCTCAAACATCATTTATTTTAGTCTCTATATATATTTTTAAGTGTTGCTAAAAATCACGCCAGAGCAGCGGATCTGGAAGTACAAATCAGGAGGGTTTGTGACAGACCTGCAAATCCAAAAATCCATTAAAAAACCCATAATATTTTGTTTTTTAAATAATTAACCTTATCCAATTTAATATCTTTGAATCGTTTTTTTTTTTTTACCTAAAATAATACTAGATCAAAAATACTTAATTTAAGGTTAAAGTAATGTTATATTTCAATGTGTTTTATTTATATATCGTTTTTTGAAAACAAAACATAGAAATTCAGTCAAAAACAACAAAAGGTTACAGACATATAATATATTTAGGAAATCTGATTCAAAAACTGTACAAATTCACACAAAAAAAAAAGTTACACGGGTGTTAATGTTACAAATACCAATACAAAACTATAGAAATTCACTGGAAAAACCAAAAGTTACAGGGATGTGATAGTTAGGAAATAGCATTAAAAAACCGTAGAAATTCACTGAAAAACAACAAAGGTTAAAAGGACGTTATAGTGAGAAAATAAAATTTTAAATTTTTTAGAAATTCACAAAAAAAACAAAGGCTACAGAGATGTTACAGATAGGAAATAGAATTTAAAAAAACATAGAAATTTACTGAAAAGACCAAAGGTCAAAAGGACATTATAGTTAGGTAAAACCATAGAAAATCAGTAGCTATAGTTACCTGAGCTAACTATAACTTATGCTCCTGCAACGCATTGCTTATGACCTCACATATTACACCATTCATGACATGGTCAGCACGGATGACATCTTAAATGACATCATTGATGACATCATCCAGCAAAGTAAAATTCAATATGCTTAATAAAATTACATCAATTTTTTTTTTAAAGTAAGAAGAAGCCAGAGGTAAGACACGTACAGCAGACAGCTCACTGTAAACTTAACTACTACACTCACTTATCACCTAAGAGAAAGTTGTCAAAAGAAAAGCCTTTCAGTTCTAAACCACTACTCTAAACACTAATGACCAACGTAAAAGGTCTAACTGTATAGCCTCGTCTACTGCAAACCACACAACATGGAAAGAGGTTTTACTGCAAATGTGAAATCTACCCAAACCACTAGAACACACAACCAGTAGAGGTCTCAGCGGACAGGCCACTGTGTGACAAACCACTAGAACACACAACCAGTAGAGAGGTCTCAGCGGACAGGCCACAGTGTCACAAACCACTAGAACACACAACCAGTAGTGAGGTCTCAGCAGACAGGCCACTGTGTGACAAACCACTAGAACACACAACCAGTAGAGAGGTCTCAGCGGACAGGCCACAGTGTCACAAACCACTAGAACACACAACCAGTAGAGAGGTCTCAGCGAACAGGCCACTGTGTGACAAACCACTAGAACACACAACCAGTAGAGAGGTCTCAGCGGACAGGCCACTGTGTGACAAACCACTAGAACACACAACCAGTAGAGAGGTCTCAGTGGACAGGCCACTGTGTGACAAACCACTAGAACACACAACCAGTAGAGAGGTCTTAGCGGACAGGCCACAGTGACAAACCACTAGAACACACAACCAGTAGAGAGGTCTCAGCGGACAGGCCACTGTGTGACAAACCACTAGAACACACAACCAGTAGAGCGGTCTCAGCGGACAGGCCACAGTGACAAACCACTAGAACACACAACCAGTAGAGAGGTCTCAGCGGACAGGCCACTGTGTGACAAACCACTAGAACACACAACCAGTAGAGCGGTCTCAGCGGACAGGCCACAGTGACAAACCACTAGAACACACAACCAATAGAGAGGTCTCAGCGGACAGGCCACTGTGTGACAAACCACTAGAACACACAACCAGTAGAGAGGTCTTAGCGGACAGGCCACTGTGTGACAAACCACTAGAACACACAACCAGTAGAGAGGTCTCAGCGGACAGGCCACTGTGTGACAAACCACTAGAACACACAACCAGTATAGAGGTCTTAGCGGACAGGCCTCTGTGTGACAAACCACTAGGACACACAACCAGTAGAGAGGTCTTAGCGGACAGGCCACAGTGACAAACCACTAGAACACACAACCAGTAGAGAGGTCTCAGCGGACAGGCCACTGTGTGACAAACCACTAGAACACACAACCAGTAGAGCGGTCTCAGCGGACAGGCCACAGTGACAAACCACTAGAACACACAACCAGTAGAGAGGTCTCAGCGGACAGGCCACTGTGTGACAAACCACTAGAACACACAACCAGTAGAGAGGTCTCAGCGGACAGGCCACTGTGTGACAAACCACTAGAACACACAACCAGTAGAGAGGTCTTAGCGGACAGGCCACAGTGACAAACCACTAGAACACACAACCAGTAGAGAGGTCTCAGCGGACAGGCCACTGTGTGACAAACCACTAGAACACACAACCAGTAGAGCGGTCTCAGCGGACAGGCCACAGTGACAAACCACTAGAACACACAACCAGTAGAGAGGTCTCAGCGGACAGGCCACTGTGTGACAAACCACTAGAACACACAACCAGTAGAGAGGTCTTAGCGGACAGGCCACTGTGTGACAAACCACTAGAACACACAACCAGTAGAGAGGTCTCAGCGGACAGGCCACTGTGTGACAAACCACTAGAACACACAACCAGTAGAGAGGTCTTAGCGGACAGGCCACTGTGTGACAAACCACTAGAACACACAACCAGTAGAGAGGTCTCAGCGGACAGGCCACTGTGTGACAAACCACTAGAACACACAACCAGTAGAGAGGTCTCAGCGGACAGGCCACTGTGTGACAAACCACTAGAACACACAACCAGTAGAGAGGTCTCAGTGGACAGGCCACTGTGTGACAAACCACTAGAACACACAACCAGTAGAGAGGTCTCAGCGGACAGGCCACAGTGTCACAAACCACTAGAACACACAACCAGTAGAGAGGTCTCAGCGGACAGGCCACTGTGTGACAAACCACTAGAACACACAACCAGTAGAGAGGTCTCAGTGGACAGGCCACCTTGTGACAAACCACTAGAACACACAACCAGTAGAGAGGTCTCAGTGGACAGGCCACTGTGTGACAAACCACTAGAACACACAACCAGTAGAGAGGTCTCAGCGGACAGGCCACTGTGTGACAAACCACTAGAACACACAACCAGTAGAGAGGTCTCAGCGGACAGGCCACTGTGTCACAAACCACTAGAACACACAACCAGTAGAGAGGTCTCAGCGGACAGGCCACTGTGTGACAAACCACTAGAACACACAACCAGTAGAGAGGTCTTAGCAGACAGGCCACAGTGACAAACCACTAGAACACACAACCAGTAGAGAGGTCTCAGCGGACAGGCCACAGTGTCACAAACCACTAGAACACACAACCAGTAGAGAGGTCTCAGCGGACAGGCCACTGTGTGACAAACCACTAGAACACACAACCAGTAGAGAGGTCTCAGCGGACAGGCCACAGTGACAAACCACTAGAACACACAACCAGTAGAGAGGTCTCAGCGAACAGGCCACTGTGTGACAAACCACTAGAACACACAACCAGTAGAGAGGTCTTAGCGGACAGGCCACTGTGTGACAAACCACTAGAACACACAACCAGTAGAGAGGTCTCAGCGGACAGGCCACTGTGTGACAAACCACTAGAACACACAACCAGTAGAGAGGTCTTAGCGGACAGGCCACTGTGTGACAAACCACTAGAACACACAACCAGTAGAGAGGTCTCAGCGAACAGGCCACTGTGTGACAAACCACTAGAACACACAACCAGTAGAGAGGTCTCATCGGACAGGCCACCTTGTGACAAACCACTAGAACACACAACCAGTAGAGAGGTCTCAGCGGACAGGCCACAGTGACAAACCACTAGAACACACAACCAGTAGAGAGGTCTCAGCGGACAGGCCACTGTGTGACAAACCACTAGAACACACAACCAGTAGAGAGGTCTTAGCGGACAGGCCACTGTGTGACAAACCACTAGAACACACAACCAGTAGAGAGGTCTTAGCGGACAGGCCACAGTGTCACAAACCACTAGAACACACAACCAGTAGAGAGGTCTCAGCGGACAGGCCACTGTGTGACAAACCACTAGAACACACAACCAGTAGAGAGGTCTCAGCGGACAGGCCACAGTGACAAACCACTAGAACACACAACCAGTAGAGAGGTCTCAGCGGACAGGCCACTGTGTGACAAACCACTAGAACACACAACCAGTAGAGAGGTCTTAGCGGACAGGCCACTGTGTGACAAACCACTAGAACACACAACCAGTAGAGAGGTCTTAGCGGACAGGCCACTGTGACAAACCACTAGAACACACAACCAGTAGAGAGGTCTCAGCGGACAGGCCACAGTGACAAACCACTAGAACACACAACCAGTAGAGAGGTCTCAGCGGACAGGCCACTGTGTGACAAACCACTAGAACACACAACCAGTAGAGAGGTCTCAGCGGACAGGCCACTGTGTCACAAACCACTAGAACACACAACCAGTAGAGAGGTCTCAGCGGACAGGCCACTGTGTGACAAACCACTAGAACACACAACCAGTAGAGAGGTCTTAGCAGACAGGCCACAGTGACAAACCACTAGAACACACAACCAGTAGAGAGGTCTCAGCGGACAGGCCACAGTGTCACAAACCACTAGAACACACAACCAGTAGAGAGGTCTCAGCGGACAGGCCACTGTGTGACAAACCACTAGAACACACAACCAGTAGAGAGGTCTCAGCGGACAGGCCACAGTGACAAACCACTAGAACACACAACCAGTAGAGAGGTCTCAGCGGACAGGCCACAGTGACAAACCACTAGTAAAAGTATTCTTCATCCTGGGCAAAGGAGTGAGCAGAGAGGTGAGTCTGTTGTAAATGTCTAGTACACTGGACCATGCCCTAGCGAAAGGTGTTCGTGAACATATAAGTTTATGGCAATGTCCTACTATAGTCACTCATCACAATGGAGAGAGGTCTAAAGAAACTGGTCAGTATGTCATAAAACTGAACTATACTCAGCCATCAGTGTTGAGTGAAGTCTCAGTGAACAGCTTAGACTGTTGCAAAGCACCACCATACACATACAGAGGTAGGGCATTCCAATTTTTCACTGCCAGGTAGCCAAAAGAATGTGTGCCCATTCGTGCTTTTTTTAACCTGGGAATTTTGACCAGGTAAGTTCCAGTGGATCTAAGGTGCTGGATTATAAGGAATAAGAAGGTCCCGTAAATAAGACGGGCCTTTGTCCTGCAAGGTGCGATGGCAGAAGCATAGTGCCTTGAAGAGAATCCTTTTCTGTATAGGCAGCCTGTGTAAGGAGACAAGGGCTTGCTTAGAGGAGGCTCTCCTGGGCAGACTCAGGACCAGGCGAGCTGCCGCATTCTGGATACACTGCAGCCTATGGAGACACTTTTTGGTTGCACCCAGATATAGGACATTCCCATAGTCCAATTGAGATGTGACAAGGGCATGGGTCAAGGTTTTCCTAGCGGAACGGGGGAGAATGTCGAAGGTTTACCTTAAAGTCTTCAGGGTTCCAAAGCATTTGCCTACAACTTTCCTGGTGTGAGTCTTGAAGGAGAGGGTAGAATCCAGCCAAACTCCTAACTTCTTCACCTCTCTCTTAGGGGTGGGAGCTGGGCCCAAGATTGGTGGCCACCAGGCCGAAGACCAGATGGACGGAGTCTTCCCTACTACCAGTATCTCCGTTTTATTGCCATTCAATTTCAGGCAGTTGCTTGTCATCCAAAAGGCAAGATCTTTTAGGCAGTCCGCAAATCTGCTGGCTGCTTGCACTGAATTAGGAGATAGAGTGACCACTAACTGCGTGTCATCTGCATATGACACTATGGTGACACCGTGTTTTTCCACAATCCTGGCTATGGGGGCGACGTACAGATTGAAAAGGGTAGGACTCAGGATTGAGCCCTGAGGCACACCCTGCAATAAAGGAATGTTGTTGGAGATATGTGGAGGTTGTGTCACTTGAAAGCTATGGCCCTGCAGATAGGAGGTCATCCAGTTTAAAGCAGCCCCATCCAGACCACCCAATCTGAGACGGTGTAGAAGCAGCTTATGGGAGACCGTATCGAAAGCTGCACTAAGGTCCAAAAGGACTAGTGCAGTCGTCAGGCCTTCATCTACCCGCCTGCGTACTGTTTCTATAGCGAAGAGCAGTGCCGACTCCGTCGAGTATGTTGCTCTAAAACCTGATTGAGTGGGATGGAGTAGGTTGTGTTTATTGATGTGTGCCACCAGCTGTGTATTTACCACTTTTTCGGCAATTTTTGAGAAATAGGGAAGCAGTGAGACAGGCCGCAGGTTCTCCAGTAGATTCACATCTGCTGTGGGTTTTTTTTTTCATGGGGAAAACAATCGCTTGCTTCCATGTGTCCGGGACCATCCCTCTATGAAAGGAGATTTCTAACAGCTGTTGCACAGAGGGTAGTATAGTGTCTAACCCTGTGCAGATAACTTTCGGCGTGGTTGGATCTTTTGGGGAGCCTGATTTTATACACAAAGCTACCTTTTTCAGATCTTCCAAGGAGGGGAGGAGGAATTCTGAAAGACGGTTTTCCCCCCACTCCGTAATTCATTCGGTTTGGCAGACAGAGCTGTTGCGAGCCTCAACAGGGAAGGTGTCATAGATTTTTGATACCTTTGTTGAAAAAAAAGTTGGCGATTTGATTGCACGACTCCTTCGAACCTGAGGCCGGCGCCACTGTTCTCTCCAGAGAAGATAAATCTTTAAGAATAGCAAAAAGTTCCCTGGAGGAATTATCCGCCTGCTCAATCCTATCGGTGTAGAAGGCAGCCCGTGTCTTCTTGATGAGGGAGTGATAGGGCTTCAGATTTAGCTTATATGCAACCTTATTTATCTCCAGAAAGTCTAGCCTCCATTTACGCTCTAACCGTTTACAATACTTCTTAGCCATCCTCAAGGCTTCGTTAAACCATGGTGCAGACTTAGTGCATCTGCGTGGGGTGCTAGAAGGCCATGGGGCAGCTACATCAAGTGCTTCCGTAATCCACTTATCAACTACTCGACTTGCCTCATTAATGTCTTTACCTAGGGAGGATTGGTTTAGCTGTAGGGCCTGTGTGAAGCTCACAGAGTTCAATTTAGACCATCTCCTATGCGTGATATTGTGTGTTGCGCTCACTATCGGGGGCGGTTTGGATAGGAGGATGGAAAAAGCCACAAGGTGGTGGTCGGACCAAGGGACTGCAATTGGGAGTTCAACAACCAGGTCTGAGCAGTTGGAAAAAATAGGGTCTAATAAGTGCCCTAGTCGGTGTGTTGCATGCGTAGACATTCACTGGATGGTGTCATCAGTGATGTCACTGACCATGTCATGAGTGATGTAATATGTGAGGTCATAAGCAGTGCATTGCGGGGGTGTAAGTTATAGTTAGCTCAGGTAAGAATAACTGCTGAATTTCTATGGGTTTGTCTCCGTAAAATTTTAACCTAGTATAACGTCGTTGTAACCTTTGTTTTTTTCAGTGAATATATATATTTCACTGAAAAAAACAAAGGTTACAGGGACATTATAGTTAGGCTCAGATTTCACTTGTACAAAACGAGAGAAATTCAGCAGTTACACATACCTGAGCTAACTATAACCTATGCCCCCTCAATGCACTGCTTATGACTTCACCCATACATCACTCATGACTTGGTCAGTGACACCACTGATGACATCTGAAATGACATCATCCAGTGAGTGTTTCCTAAACGTTTCTGAGACTTAAAGATATATACTAAGCTACTGCATAAGTTAAATTAATATTCTTTTTGTACTACTAATGAGTGGTACTGTTTCTAACATATGTAATCTGAGTGGCTGTGTGACTAAATCAGTGTGGGAGTGGGTGTGTGAGAGTGGCTGTATGGGTGAATAAGTGGGTGTGTGAGTAGCTATATGGGTGAGTGAGTGGCTGTATTGGTGAGTAAGTGGGTGTGTGACTGGCTGTATGGGTGGGTGAGTGGCTGTATGAAAGGGTGGGTGGGCATGTGTGTGTGTGTGTGAGTGGCTGTATGGGTGACTGAGTGGCTGTGTGAGTGGCTGTGTGAATGGCTCTAGGGGTGAGTGGCTGTTTGAGTGGGTGTATGGATAACTGAGGGGGTGTGTGAGTGACTGTTTTTCACAGTATGTATCTGTGTGAGTGGCTGTATAGGTGAGTGAGTGGGCGTGAGTGCTTGTATTGATGTGTGAATGGGTATTTAAGTGGTTTTGTGGATGAGTGAATGGATGTGTGAGTAGCTGTATGGGTGAGTGAGTAGCTCTGTTAGTAGCTGTATGGGTGAGTGGCTGGGTAAGTGGCTGTCTGGATGAGTGAGTGAGTGGTTGAGTGAGTGGTTGAGTGTCAATAGTTGTATGGGTCTGCGAATGGGTATGTGAGTGGTTGTGTGAGTGTGTGAGTGTGTGAGTGAGTATATACAAGGTTGCGTGTGAGTGGTTCTAGGGATGATGTACTCAGTGATGTCATTGACCATATCATGAGTGATGTAATATGTGAGGTCATAAGCAGTGCATTGCGGGGGCCTAAGTTATCGTTAGCTCAGGTAACTATAACTGCTGAATTTCAATGTTTTTGTACAGGTGAAATCTGAGCCTAACAATAACGTCCCTGTAACCTTTGGTTTTTTTCAGTGAATTTCTGAGTTTTTTAAAATTCTATTTCCTAACTATAACATCCCAATAACCTTTGTTTTTTTCAGTGAATTTTGAAGGTTTTTTTAAATTGTATTTCCTATCTATAGGTCCCTGTAACCTTTGGTTTATTTCAGTGAATTTCTACGTTTTTTAATGGTTTTTCACCACCCTCTCTACGGGCATTGCCTTCTTTGCCGAAATGCCGCTCATCATTTCCTCGAACCCCGAAATCATCACCGCCACTCCTGAAGGCTACAAGATGATTCACCAAGGCATTGCCTTCATCTTCAAGGAAACCATTAGATACACCATCACCAACAATGACCCCACGCCTCTCATAGAACACCTCAACTTCCTACTACAAACTGACGCAAAGAACATGATAAGAGGCCCCCTCGCCTACAGACCACCGGGACCCCAAGCAACATTCTACAATGCCATCCCCAACCTCATCCCCCCCAGCAATCGACTCGCACCACTACATTCTACTTGGTGACCTCAACTTCCACATCAACAACTTCAACTACACCAACTCCATCCTCTTCCTAGAGAACCTGAACAACATTGGTCCCACCCAACAGGTCACCAAACCCACGCACAAAGTCAGACACACACTCAACCCCATTTTCACCTCCAGCAACAAAATCAAATTTAGCCACACCACAGAACTCACCTGGACTGACCACACCATCACTGACGCCCAGCACACCAACACCACCAGGCGTCAGATCTCCTCCCACCGCAGCTGGAGCAAGGTCACTGAAACTCAGTGGCCACAGGCCCTCACCACTTCACAACCAGAGGCCTCAAGAGACCTCAACCAGGCCTTCCAGCACTTTGCTGCTCGGATCACCAACAGAGTCACCTCACTAAAACCTACAAAATCCAATAAGACCTCAAAACAAGCCAGCTGGTACACCCCAGAGCTAAGGCCTACCAAGCGCAACTGCCACCAACTGGAGAAATGATGGTGCGCCACTAAGAACCCTGCAGACAGAGCAGCTCAAAAACCGCCCTCAGCAACTATCATCGGCACATCAAGGAAGCCAAGAAAGCAGCCATCACCACCGCATTGACTCCGCGGCCAATCACACAAAGGAACTCTTCAAAATAGTCACAGAATTCTGCAACCCGACAGTCATAGAGAGCACCATTTATCCCTCCCAAGAACTCTGCGACACTCTCTCAGACTACTTCCACAGCAAGATCAGCAACATCTACAACAATTTCAACCTCCAACCCGCCACCCTCAACCCAACAAACTTAACCAGCCAGTGAACATCAGCCAAACAATTACCACCTTGTCTCCACTCACCATCCTGACCACCTCAGCCATCATGTCCTCCATTGACTCCAGGGCGCCCACCGACCCCTGACCCCACCACCTCTACAACCTTGCAACAAACCCAATCAGCACGCAACTCGCCAGCATCCTCAACACCAAGGACGTGTTTGATACCGTCTCCCACAACCCCCTCATCAACAGACTCTACAACATAGGCATACAGCAAGACGCCCACACGTGGATCGCCTCCTTCTTCACAGGACGCAAACAGAGCATCCAGCTGCTCCCTTCACCTCCGCACCCAAGGACATCATATGCAGCGTACCCCAAGGGTCATCTCTGAGCCCTACCTTGTTCAACATCTACATGACCCCCCTCGCAGATGTCGTCAGATCAGACAGCCTCAACATAATCTCCTAGACAGACAACACTCAACTAATCCTCTCGCTCACCAATGACCCCGCCAATGCCAAAACCAACTTCTCCAACGCCATGACCAGCGTAGCCAACTAGATGACAGACAACTACCTCATACTCAACTCCGACAAAACTGAAGTACTGATCCTCTGGAACAACATCTGCGCCTGGGACCACAGCTGGTGGCCAACTCAACTTGGACCAACACCCACACCAACAGACCATGCACGTAACTGACCATGAAATGACAAGTCAATGCAGTCGCCTCCTCCTGCTTCCACACACTACGCATGCTCCACAGAATCTTCCGATGGATCCCAACCAACACCAGAAAGACCGTCACTCATGCCCTCGTCACTGGCCACCTCGACTACAAAAACGCCCTCTACACTGGAGTCTCCATCCAGATCTTCAGAAGACTCTGCAGCCATACTCATCCTAGACCTACCCAAATGAACTCGCATCACCCCCCCATCTGAGAGACCTTCGCTGGCTCCCCATTCAGAAGAGATGCCAGTTCAAGATCCTCATGCATGCCTACAAAGCCCTCCACGACCTAGGACATTCCTACATCAACCATTGACTGAACTTCCACCAACCCTCTAGAAACCTGCGCTCCTCCTCACTCGCCTTCACACACACCCCTGCATCGGTCGCAGCAGTGGCTGCTCCTTCTCCTACATTGTTGCCAAGACCTGGAACAACCTGCCTCTCCAGCTCTGTACATCCCCCTTGCTGGAAGACTTCAGAAAGAGATTCAAGACCTGTCTCTTCAACAGAGACACTGCGCCCAGATATCCCTAGGGGTGACAGTGTTGTGCCTTACAAATGCTGTTTGATTGATGGTTATTTCCTAACTATAATGTCCCTGTAACCTTTGCTTTTTTTAAGGGAATTTAGGAGGTTTTTTAATGTTATTTTCTAGCGATAACATCCCTGTAACCTTTGTTTTTTTTTTGTGAATTTCAAAGGTTTTTTAAATTGAATTTCCTATCTGTACCATCTAATGTTTGTGAGTGGGTGTGTGATTGCCTGTAGGGGTCTGTGAGTGGGTGTGTGAGTAGCTGTATGGGTCTGTGAGTGGGTGTGTGAGTGGCTGTTTGGATCTGTAAGTAGGTATAGGAGTGGGTGTGCGAGTAGTATTTTTATGGGTATTTCACTGTATGGGTCAGTGACTGGGAGTGTGAGTGCTGTGTGAGAGTGTGAGTGCTGTGTGGGTGTGTAGTGGCTGTATGTGTCTGTGAGTTGCATACTACTAAGGTAGGCGGGGGTCAAACGCCGATGCCTCCAGGTGATTTTGCAGTTTTACATACTAGTAGTCATTTAAGGGGAGAACCCTGGACTCTGCTCTCACCATGAGAGGCCAAGAAAGAACCCACTCGTCACGGTCGCTACAGATTGCCTCCGATAGATCAACAATGCATTCACCTTCACCAAGGACTTCAGATCATTTTTCAATGTGGTATTGCCCAGAAAACACAATTGCTTTGCCTTTTCCTAGCCAAGGAAGATAGGATCACTTGCCCTTTACAGAAGTGAAGCTTCAACTGGGGCACCTGCTATGTTTATATTTGTAAGTGCTTCCCTTTGAGATTTAATTTCTGTGAAAGGAGCTTAAGTGCAAGAACTGCCCGGCCAAAACTTAATGGGGGAGGAGGGCCGTACGGCAGCCCTCCCCGGGCCAATTTCAGCCCCGGGGAACCCATCCCTCAGAGCCTGGCCTCTTTATGCTGGGTGCCCTGGAGCCCACCCAGGGGACCGCAGGGGGAGCCTCAATGCCCTCACGGTTCCTTCCGTTTCCTGGCTCCAGCGAGAGCCAGCATTGCTCCCACACATAGGGAGCAGCACAAAATGCTGCTCCCTGCGTGTGAGAGCAAGCCTTTCATCTGTTTTCCTGTCGGCTTGACAATTTTTTGTTTTTTTAAACATTTATGTTTGTCAAGTCAAGTTTTTTTGGTTTGACATGAAGATATGGTTTCCATAGGCTGAAAAAAATGTAGAGTTGAATTGCCATATTTTATATTTAAATGAAAAATGGAAGCCATTTTATGATCACGAAGGAATGCTGACACTGCCTTGTTCACATGTCTTCAGGTCTTTTCAAACATAGCAGCATCTACAGTACACCACTTCCGTCTCTGACAAATATTTGAGAACACAAAATTTGTCTTCGGAAACAGATATTAAGATGGAAAATGTCGCTTTCATCTAAATGTTCAATATAATTCCATCTAAGTGTCCTATATCATTGCCACTACGGTGGATAACGATAAGGTGGGGGTGGTCACATTTACTAACAGAGGGAAGTAGAGGGAGTAACTGATTCCATTTCAAACCTCTTTTATCAATCCTTGTTAGTTCAACCCTTTCAAACCTAAATCATTTTCAACACCTACTTTCTCAGCATGTTGTCTGCCCAAAAAATGAAACTGTGCCCAACCAACCAAACCATAGCCATCTTGTACATACACTGACATATAAGAATAAGGAGCACAAAGGCAGACAAACAAATATATAAAGAGTTACATGATTGGCCACTAGGAAACTTCATCATACCAACAACTTAATTTTGAAAGGAGGACAATTATTGGCTTAAATTACACTTGGGCTACAAATGTAGCACAGAACTACCAAAAATAGAAATGAGGTTAGAAAATAAGCTGGTCTGCAGCAATGATGTTTAACAAGTATTAGAAAGCAATTAAAAACACACATTTCTGGCCACCTGACAATGAAAACTCATAGAAAACTAGATAACAAAACTAAGAAGTAAAGCATTATGTGGTTGGTTAATACAAAGTGGGCTATAAACACAGCCCAATACTACTAAATACCACCAACAACCGTAGCCACTCTGCAGACTGTTCGAAAGCAATAGAGCTCTATTTCTTCCTCGAAGACATAATAGAGAAATTGAAAAGTATATCGCATCAGCTCCATCCTTATATTTCTACATAAAACGGGTACATTTCTATATGGTTCAGTATGGCTGCTCTAGGAAATGGTATGTATGAGCTGTAGTTAGTTAATTCAGGAGCTGTCATGATGTGGCTGGACATGGGTGATGACATTTGTAAAACTCTGCTCTCAGGATTGTTGTCTTCTATGTTTTCACATATATCAAATTACTTCCTTAGATATGTTGACAGTTCGACGTGCACAACCTCTATCACAAGCCAACTGATTTGTTTTTCCGCAGTGTTTGATGAGGACTACTACCATACGATCATCTTGAACAGTAACTGTTCTAAATGAGGACGTAGTAGTGTAAAAAATTGTAGTTTTATCTGAAAAACACATAAGGAAAACAAGGATGGACTGACTTTTTTATGTTTATTTAATACATTCAGATATCACTGTAGTAGTCTATTATTTACTTACATCTACTAGGAAGTCAGTATAAGGTACAGGTTTAACTTACCTTACACTTCCCATTTATCTCTAAATTAAATTTATTATTTCCGATACCTGGAAAAATAGGGTTAATATTCATAGAAGCTCTATATCTTTTGAGACATTTGGTTAGTTCTGAATCTAACTTTTTCTCCTTGTTTTTAGATTTGTTTGTGTTTTTTTTTTTTAACAAGGTCAACACAACCAAAAAGCAACAGGAAACAGGAGTGCAACAAAGGAAAAAAAATCTAACCCTATTGGAGAGGACACTGGTGAGCCATGCCAAGCTCACGATGGATGGACATAGTTCTCTCTCCCGCAACAATGACAGTACGGCAGAGGAGACAGTATGTCGCTGTAATGACTTACTGCTCTATTATATCGCAAATCTGCCTGAAAAGATGTATTGGAACCGCTGTACCAGGAGCAGGCACTGGTGGAAGGACAATAGAATCAACGGAGTGGTGCACCTTAGACAATACCCGAATTCGCTACTGTTCAGATAACGAGTCCAGCCAAATGTCCAATTCAGTCATCAATATTTATTGAGATGGTATAAACAAAGCATCATCCAGCCAACGAGTTTCGTTCAGATCAGTCGATTGAACTTCATCAAGGCTATTGATATTTAACGTCCACATGTAAGTGTAACAGAAGCTTCCAAGGCTTCTTGTGTCAAGAAACCACTTGAAAGGTTGGATACCGCTTTTAATGTAGCAATGGTACAACACACGTCTGTTGTCATGGACTAAGGGGTCACATGATAATGCCCCCGGTCTATTAACCAAAGTACAGATGCCCGTCTGTGTTCATGCACTGGGTGTTGGTGGAGGCGCTGATGGAGCAGAAGAGTTAGGTGTTGCATTAATCGAAGAATTGGTCGCTGCTGATCTTCCTGTTTCGGCCTCTTCTGTCTCCTTCTGAGGTCTTCCTTCCGCAAGCGCCAACCTAGGGGAATGATTTGCCTGCAGGTGTTTTCCCATTCCTGTTGATACGTACAGCATCTATGGGTTTTTTTTCTCACAAAAGTGTAAGCAAAACGGGTTTTCTTTGGAGAATATGCTACTTTAGTGCTCTTAGTTATGTATTCTGTTATACAACACACTGACCTACATACAAGCTATCCACATACATAGAGGGAACAGTATAATTCCAACCCCTTTCCTAGGGACTACAGGACAAGAGCTTAAAAAAATATGTATCATTTATGAGAGTTACAAATGACTCGGTCTTGAAAAAGATGGCTATATAAAGGTACCATCGAAACGCGTCGACGCTGGATAAAAAGAACACAATCCGTGAAAAAACTGGGACCTCTTGAATGCTCATTTTATGTATGGTATCGGGTCTCAGACTCTAATAAAATAATCACGAATGTGTTCATTCAATGACATAGTCTTCTGTCTTTTATGTAACAGAAATATTGTATACTTATGTACTGTTAAGCGTATGCTTTTTTTTTTAACAAATACAGAAATAAACGGATACATATTTTTTTAAGCTCTTGTCCTACACTTTTGTTTAGTACCCTATTCCTTTGGCATAAGGGGTCCCTCTCAACTTTTTACAATTTTGTTTTCGCAATCCAATTGATTTTCTTGATCGATTGACTTTGTGTTGTGTTTATTAAATACAATCAGATATCACTGTAGTAGTTTATTAGGATAAGTTACTTACCTGTAATCCTAGTTCTCTTCCAGGGGTATACTCATCAAAGTCATAAGCACTGAATAGTCCCGCCCACGTGCGGGGACCCCGGAGCAATAGCCAATAATATGCATATATCTACATATAAATACCCATATATACATATATATATAGATAATATGCATTATATACATATGCAGCCTGAGAACATGTCACTAGGCTTAAAAAACTGCCGTCATTACATTGTAAATCTTTACCTTGAAAACATAAAGACATATAAATCATAATATACTTATGATACATATAAAGAAAACTGCTTTGAGTTTGCTTTGAGAAACACAACCTTTATTTTCAAAGGTAAAAGGTAAGATCATAGAGGCAGATTAGCCTAGAAAGGCTGCATAGAAAACAATTGAAAAATTGGCGCCGTGCCTTTAAGACCCCAGGAACCCCCAGGCTCCCATCATGCACCACAGGTGACAGTTAGGTCAGTTCTTTTGGACGGCATATAACAGTATAATCACAGTATGGGTAACAGGTACATATATATGAGCATGGTATTCGTCCGGGGAGGAGGGAGGGTTGCTTATGACTTTGATGAGTATACCCCTGGAAGAGAACTAGGATTACAGGTAAGTAACTTATCCTTCTCTTCCAGGGGATACTCATCAATAGTCATAAGCACTGAATAGAGTAGCAAGCCCATCTCCTTACCCTGCGGACGAATACCAGCATATCAAAACCATTTTACCAAAACATATATTACCCAAACAAATTTCTCAAGGATGCTTGACCAAACTGAGCATCTGCTTGAGTGTCAGAATCAAGGCAATAATGGCGTGCGAAAGTGTGGACCGAACGCCATGTGGCTGCTTTACAAATTTCTTGAATAGGTACATTCCTAATCATCGCTATTGTAGCAGCTTTTCCTCTTGTAGAATGCGCTCTCGGCTTGCCCGGGAGCTGCTTATGTGCCAGTTGATAAGATAACGTGATACATGACACTATCCATCTAGAAATGGACCTTTTAGAGGCAGGGAAACCAGTGTTCAACAGACCATAATTCACAAATAGTTGGTCAGACTTTTGTACACTTTTTGTTTTATCAAGATAGAACTTTAACACTCTTTTTAGGTCTAGAGAGTGTAGAGCTCTCTCAGCAGGAGTGACAGGGTTTGCAAAGAAAGTAGGAAGAGTAACTGACTGGTTGATGTGAAAATCCGAGATCACCTTAGGAAGGAACCTCGGGTGAGTACGTAACACCACTCTGTTCGCGTGAAAAACGAGATAAGGCTCTGTAGAGCATAGGGCTTGTATCTCGCTTACCCTGCGGGCAGAAGTGATTACCACGAGAAAAGCAGTCTTCCACGAAAGATGCTGAAGGGAAGCTTTGTGAATGGGTTCAAATGGGGGACCCATTAGTTTAGAGAGAACCACATTAAGCTCCCAGGGAGGAGATGGAGACCTAACGGGTGGATAGACCTTTTTTAAACCCTCCAGGAAATCCTTCACAACTGGCATTTGAAAGAAAGAAATCTGATTGGGAGACTTTCTATATGCTGTTATCGCTGCCAGGTGAACCTTTATGGAGGAGTATTGCAAACCTGCTTTGGACAAATACAATAAGTATGGTAACAGTACCTGTTCCTCACCTCGAATAGGATCAAGACCCTCTGCAGTACACCACATGTAAAAACGCTTCCACTTAAAAGCGTAAGACTTCCTCGTAGAAGGTCTTCTAGCCTCCTTCAAGATCTGCATGCAGTCTTGAGAGAGACCTAAATGTCCATATTGGATGAACTCAGGAGCCATGCTGCTAACCTCAGGGACGGCAGGTTGGGATGGAACACCTTGCCGCCCGCGTCAGCAGATCCGGATGACATGGCAACCTCCTGTGTGGTACTTTGGACAGATGAAGAAGGTCCGGGTACCACCACTGGCGAGGCCACTCTGGAGCAACCAGGATCATCTCTGTCTTGTAATTGTACAGTTTCCTGATCACCATGGGAATGAGGGGAATAGGTGGAAAGGCGTAGAGTAATGTCTCTGACCATTCTATCAACAGAGCATTCCCCTTGGATCCTGGTTGTGGGTACCTGGAGGCGAAGACGCGGCATTTTGTGTTTTCTGCGTCCGCGAAGAGATTGATGTCCGGTGTTCCCCAGTGGTGGAAGATATCTTGCGCCACTTCTTGTTTTAGCACCCAGTCGTGTGCTTCTGCGAAATGCCTGCTTAGGCTGTCTGCTTGGATGTTTAGGACACCTGGTAAGTGAATTGCAGAGATTTTCATGTCTCGAGCCAGAAGCCACTTCCAAATCGCCTGTGCTTCCAGCGACAGGGGTCTGGACCTGGTGCCCCCTGCTTGTTCAGGTAGTACATCGTTGTTGTATTGTCCGTCTGAACAAGTAGAGCGGTCGATTTGATGGAAGGAGAAAAAGCCTTGAGAGCTAGATGCACCGCTCTGAGTTCCAGCATGTTTATGTGGTATAGCTGCTCTTTCTCTGACCACATTCCTTGGGTCTGTAGTGGCCCCATATGAGCACCCCAACCCTGAAGGGACGCATCCGTCACCAGAGTCTGCTTGGGCAGTTCCTGTTGAAAAGGGACTCCTACGATGAGATGAGCCCGTCGCATCCACCATCTGATGAAGAGGCGGACAGATAGAGGTAGAGTTAAAAGATCCTCCCATCGATTGGAGATTTGGGACCACTGATCCTCTAGAGTCTGCTGTAGAGGTCTCATGTGAAGTCTGGCGTTTGGAACTAGAAAAATGCACGAGGCCATCGACCCCAGCAGAGATGAGATCTGCCTGGCCGTGGGCTGAGGTATCTTCAGGAGAGTTTGACACTTGTGGAGAATGGATAATAGTCTCTCCTCCGAAGGATACGCTCTTGCGTTTACTGCGTCCAAAGTTGCGCCCAGGTAATGAATCCTCTGTGTTGGATTGAGGATGGATTTTTTGAAATTTACGTGTAGACCTAGCTGATGTAGTTGTTGAATGCAGTAAGAGAGGTGCTGCTGTAGAAGAGTTGGAGACGCACTCTTGAGAAGCCAATCGTCTAGGTAAGGATAGACGAAAATTTGTTTCTTCCTCAAGAAAGCAGCTACTACTGCCATGCACTTTGAGAATGTGCGAGGAGCAGACTTCAGGCCGAAGGGCAGGACAGTGAACTGGAAGTGGTCTGACTGGATGCGAAACCTTAGAAACTTTCGATGCTTTGGAGAGATTGGGATGTGGAAATAGGCATCTTGAAGATCTATGGAACACATCCATTCCCCTTGATGTAGATGCGGGATTATTTGATGTAATGCCAGCATTCTGAACTCTCTCTCAGAATGAACTTGTTGAGAAGCCTGAGATCTAGTATAGGCCTGAACTCCTTGTTTGGACCTTTCTTTGGGACCAAAAAATATCGGGAGTAGATGCCCTGTCGATGTTGATGCCATGGGACCTCCTCGATGGCCTCCTTTAGGAGTAGAGCGGACACCTCGTCTCTCAGAAGATTTATGCGATGGATGAAAGTCTTTTGAGGAGGAATAGAAGGTGGAGGCGACTTGAACCTGATGGAATACCCATTCCTTACAATATTTAGCACCCACTTGTCTAGTGTGATTTTGGTCCACTCTTCCAGGTAGAAACGGACACTTCCCCCACCGGAGTGGGTAACGGAGTTAGGGGAAGCAAGAACTCACTGCTTCTGTTGTTGCTTGGCAGCAGGTGTGGACTGTCTGGAGTTCCCTCCTCGTCCCTCTACCAGGACGACGCTGGTAGGATTGTGATCTTCCTTGATTTTGCTGGGAGGACCACTGAGGGGTTTGAACCCTCTGCTGGTATTGGCGCCGATCGTAAGGGCGGTAGCGTCGCCTGAAGTCCTTCTTCTTCTCAAGCCCAACCGCCTTCACTGTATCCAGTTCGGTCTTCATCCTGGACATTTCATCGTCAGCATGAGAGCCGAAGAGCGATGTGCCATTGAAGGGGAGATTGAGAATCCGATGTTGCGCCTCTGGTTTCAAACCCGTCAATCTCAGCCAGGCAGAGCGACGGGCACAAATCCCATGTGCATAACCATGGGCAGCGAGATCAGAGGCGTCAGCCGCTGCACTGATGACTTGGTTGGCCACCAAACCACCTTCATGCAGAATTTCCAGAAAATCCTGCTTGTCTTCTTTTGGGAGCTTCTCGGTGAAGCGTGAAAGAGAGTCCCACAAAGAGCGGTCATACCGACCCAGTAAGGCTGAGGCACTTGCTACCTTCATGTACGAGGCTGAGGTAGTGCACATTCTCTTGCCAACAGAATCCATGGCCTTACTGTCTCTATCTGGGGGTACCGCAGATGATGCTGCCCCCGTCTGATTCTTCCGTGCCGCTGAAACGATAACTGAGTCCGGTGGAGGGTCAGACGTCAGAAATAAGGGGTCCCTCTCAGGAGCCTTATACTTTTAGTAATCCGAGACGGGGCCGCCCCACCGAAGCTGGAGTAAGGAATTTTTGTAGAGCAGGCTCCAGCAGGCCAGGCACTAGGGGAAGCAATGGTCTAGAGGAAGATCTTTGGTGTAGTGTTTCAAAGATGACTGATGTCTTGGTGGTGGAAACAGGCATTTCAATCTGAAGCTTCGCAGCTCCTCGAAAGAGAACCTCATTGAAGGTCAGGATATCGTCAATGGGTGAAATTCTACTCGGAGGAGAGGAAGAAAGAGTAGGAGAGTAATCAGCCTTGGAGTCTGAAGACCACGAAGAAGATCTATGGCTTCGTCTTCTAGGAGAACGGTGTCGAGATCTGGATGCCCGACTCCTAGGAGAACGTGACGAGCGCCTTCTGAAAGGTGGGGACCTTTGTGGAGTGGCCTGTCGCTCATGTCTTGCAGATGAGTGCACTGACTGAACCATAGGCGATCTGGATCTTGTAGAGGAACGTGGCAGTCCTGTAACTCTGCGGATCTTCCACTCCCTTATTTCCCCTAGCCATCTCGGGGAGATATTAGTTGGAGGGGTTGGTGACGGTCTTGGTGAGTGTTCCGGAGAGACTTGCACTATCTGAAGTCCTGGGGAGGAAGAAGCACTCCTTGACGTCACCACCTGGGTCTCCCGCGTCGAGCGGTCTCCCGACGTTGCCCTAGGTCTCTTTGCAGGAGGAGATCCGAGATTGGATTGTGATCTCCTCGACGTCGATCTAGATCGCGATCTTCTTGATCTAGACCCAGAGGGTGTTTTCCGAGATCTCGACGTCGATCTCCTCGACGTCGATCTCCTCGACGGCGACCTCCTTGGCGACGGATGCGTCAACGTCATGCGTCTCGACGGCGACAGCCTGTGTTTCACCGGCGTCGAAACCCTTGGTGGTCGGCTCGACGTCGATGCAACTCGCCCTCTCGACGTCGGGGGTGATCTCGACGTCGCCGTTGACCCTCTCGGCGGCGGGCTTCGACGTTGATGTGTCGACGTCGAGCCCCGGCCTCTTGACGTCGTAGGCGAGCCAGACTTGGACCGCCTACGCGTTGGCGTCGACTTCATCTTATGGGTCTTCTCACCTGAAATCAGATGTTTCGACGGCGAAGGACGTCTCGACGTCGATTTCGACGCCGACTCGGAGCACAAAGGTATTTTGGATGTCGATCTGTCCCTCGACGGATGTTTCCTTTTCTCACCTTTCTCTTTGCGCTCCAATCTTGGAGAGGAGGGCTTCCTTGGAGGATGTTCTTCTCGCCCACTTGCTTTTCTTCTCTCCTGCATGGAGTGCAGCTTAATCTTCTCCCTTTCCCTAAGGGTTCTTCTTGAAAACTTGCTGCAGTGGTAGCACTGGTCTGGCTTGTGGGATGAAGGTAAACAAGCAATACAGACTGAGTGAGGGTCTGACTTAGCCATCTTTTTTCCACAGGCCGGGCACTTATTAAATAAGGCCGGCATTATGACAGGAAAAAATAGCCAAAAGTCAGAAAAAATAGTAGTATTAGATAGACAAGTACTAAAGACGTCGAGTGAAACTAAAAAAGTTCACTTGAAAACCAGAAAAAAGTGATAAAAAATCACTAACTGGCGAGCTCAATGCTCCAGGATCCTCAAAGAAGGAGCCGGAAAAAAGAACTGACCTAACTGTCACCTGTGGTGCATGATGGGAGCCTGTGGGTTCCTGGGGTCTTAAAGGCACGGCGCCAATGTTTCAATTGTTTTCTATGCAGCCTTTCTAGGCTAATCTGCCTCTATGATCTTACCTTTTTACCTTTGAAAATAAAGGTTGTGTTTCTCAAAGCAAACTCAAAGCAGTTTTCTTTATATGTATCATAAGTATATTATGATTTATATGTCTTTATGTTTTCAAGGTAAAGATTTACAATGTAATGACGGCAGTTTTTTAAGCCTAGTGACATGTTCTCAGGCTGCATATGTATATAATGCATATTATCTATATATATGTATATATGGGTATTTATGTGTATATATATGTAGATATATGCATATTATTGGCTATTGCTCCGGGGTCCCCGCACGTGGGCGGGACTATTCAGTGCTTATGACTATTGATGAGTATCCCCTGGAAGAGAATTAACTTACCATCTGCTATGAGGCACCACAAGGCACATGTTTAACTTACCTTACACTTACCATTTATCTCTATATTAATTACAATTTGTATTTCTGGTACCTGAAAATAATATGGTTAGTATTGGTAGAAGCTCTTTATCTTTTGAGACATTTTGCTAGTTCTGGAAAGAACATTTTTTCCTTTTTTTGTAGATTTTTTCAGGATTTTTCTTTTTTTTAAATCAAGGTCAACATAACCAACCAAAACAATAGTCTCAACAGGAAACAGGAGAACAATAAAGGCAAAAGAATACGAAGGTTTTTGGCGAGGACACTAACTAATGAGCCATGTAAAGCTCACGATGAACTGTCATATCTCTCTCTAACGCAACAATAACAGTATGGCAGAGGAGACAGTAGGTCACTGTACTGCCATATTGCTCTACTATATTAAGATTCTGCCTCAAAAGATGTATTGGCACCACGGTACCAGGAGCAGGTACTGCTGGAGGGAGCGATGCACCGGGTGTTTGTGGAGGCGCTGATGGAGCAGAAGTCAAAGGTCTTGCAGTAACCAAAGAAGTGGCCACTGCCGATCTTCCTGCTTCGGCCTCTTCTGTCTCCTTCCAACACCTCATTTGTGCAAGCACCTTTTTAATGGTACGCCGAGAGCAATGAAGGGAAATGCACCGGATTATAAATGAATGCACTGCGCCCAGGGAAGCCGCGAACTCGTGCTGCCCTGAGGGCAGCGCATTCATGTGAAAACCGGAGCAGCTGCAATGCAGCAGCTCTGTTTTCACAGTACAGGCGGCAACCCGCCTGCACTTTTAGAGGGGTTTAGAGATCCCATTGCAGGCGGGTGCAGTCAGTGACTGCACCCGCCTGCAAGGGGATGTCTGGAGGGTTCATACCCCATGCAGAGGGCTGCTCTCAGGAAGCACACTGACAGTGCGTCACCTTTTAAAGGGCTTCTTTGCCTCTGGACCCGCATCTGTAATACGGCACGGGCACAGAGGCAAAGGGATCCCCTCATTTGCATAGGGCACATCCCTATGCAAATGAGGGAACGCCCCCTGAAGGTAGCACTGGCGCTTTAAGTGCGCCAGCGTAATCGGTATTACAGAAGGGGCAGTCTGTAATACCAAAGTGCCCAGGGGTACACAAGCAGGCACACCCATTGTGCACCCGGGGCACCGCTGTGTAATACGTCCCCAGGTGGAATGAATTGCCTGCAGGTGTGTTTTTCATTCCAGTGGTACTGAAGGCGTATTGTTTAATGTTCCCACGAAAAAAAAAACTTTGCTACATAGATTGCATGTAACAAGTTTGGAATTAACTTTTTTCACTCCAGGTGGCAAAGAAAAAAGAATCCCATACTATGGAGTCTTTCAACTTCTTCCTCCGCGCCATCTCTTCCTTCTCCTCTTGCAACAGCACAGGATCGTCTACTTCTGCCATTGCAGTTCTCTAAAACTTCCAAGGTGGCTTTTGCACAAAAATGTTCCCCCTTCCAAAGAGCACAACCTTCTCCTATAAAGATATCTAATTGAATAGGGGCATGCACTTCCTGTTTCCTAAAATTGAAGAGTTCTAAGCCAAGGAAATGGTGTTTTACAAAAGTGAAGTATCTCAGTAGCATCTCGATACTATCGCAGGAGTGCGAAGACTTCAATGACGAGTGGTGGTGGCTCCGCGACCAGTCCTGAGACCTTCCTCTTGACCGGGGCCTCCAAGAGCTTTCAGGACCGCTCCAGCAAAGACTTCGGATTCATGGCCCGGCAGTCAGAGAATGACTTTGGGTCGTGGTCGCGCTCCAGGCACCAGAGGCACATGAGGTGCGGATCCATGATGGACATCAACTTGTGACAGGAGTCACAAGGCTTGAAGCTGGTCTGACGATGGGACATCCCTCGTGCTACCAGGAGTCGATGGACTCAAAAAAGACGTTGACAAAAAGTCGAAAAAAGTTTAGTCAAAAAGTGACTAAGGGGCAAGCTCCCTCCGGATCTGCGCTGGCTGGCGCGGAAAAAGAAAGAACTGACGTCACGGCCACAGTTCCCAATAACGTGCGCGCATGTGCGCGCGCGCACCTCTGTTACATGTAGCGCGCAGTGCTGTGTGTGGAGCGCGCACACAGCACATCAAACGAGAACGTTGCGCCGCTGCTTTTAAAAAGCGAGCGGTGCGAAAAACGGGTGTTTCACGCTGCGGTGCATACTGTGTGCTTTTGTTTAAGTATTCATGTTAATTGCAGCGCATCACGAGCTGCAATTAACATGAATACTTTAAACAAAAGCTCACAATCTGATCATCAGCCTGCAGCTGCGGCGCTCTATTAAGAAAAGAAATTCAGCAAGTCTACAAAGACTGCGTGAAAAGCACACGTCGTTTTTGTAGACTTGCTGAATTTCTCTTCTTACCATGGCTGCCCTGCTTGTGCTCTCATACAGTCCCTCCAATACTCTCTTCTGGGAGCACACTTTTTTCGAACGTAGTCTTCCTTCTGCCCGATAGCTGCGAGAAGCAGTATTGACTCATTTTAACTGCCCTGATGTCATTGGTACCTCAAACGTGATGTGGCGTTTTGGCCAGAGACCTGAGAAGATGGTGCTGTTTCACCTGTCTCACAACATGACTAAAAGCCCGGAGTAAACATGCATTGGCAAAGTCAACAGATTTCGGCTTAAGGATATGTTGACTTCTCTAATGAAAAGTAACTGGACAGTATTTCAGTGGGCGTAGAGAGCACACGGACGGGACGAGGAATGCAGAGAGCAGTGAGAGAGGAGCAGCTGATGTAGCCTACGGCCAGAATAGCCCTCTTTGGAACTGGGAAACCAGGTTCGAGGCCCAGCATCAGCTCAACATCGTGTGATTGTGGGGACATTATTTATTCTCCCCTATGCCCAAAAATGAGTGTCACACTGTGTAATGTAATCGGTCGTAACGTGCTCCAAAATCCCTGCACTGAGTTCACGCTATAAATAAAAAAAAATAAACAGGTGCACATGAGACAACAATAAAGTCGCGCGTCGGCCGCACACAGGAAAGACTAACTTGGAGCACAGTTGTTGCACAGCTGTACACTGTGCTTAAAAGAGCAACATGGAGGGCAGAGGGTGGGGTAGAAGAAGCATGTAAGGGAGTCAACTGGATAAAACTCGCACTGTCATGGAGTGCTTCAGGACAAAGAAAAAAAGAGCCCCCGAAAAGCAAGCACTCCTGAAGTATAGGAGGAGTCAATCAGAGAGGTGATATGCACCCAAGGAAGGACAAAGACATGCTGGAGGGGCTAAAATAAACGGAGCCAGCGAAAAGAAAGAAAGCAATTGTGACTGACTAAACAAAAAGCCAGTGATATGCAAAGGGCGAAATGTTTTCCTAGGTACGCTTTAAGCATGTCCCCAATATGTCTTTGCAACTAGACAGCTGCGCTGTCTGGTAGGCTTCAACCTAAAAAGCAGTATTATCTAAATAACCTGCCCCATACCAACAGCACCGTTTATAAGACATGAATATAGTGTTTAACTAATCAAACTTTGAAATTTTATTTTGATGCATTTAGGTTTCAGCTCACAGTTCGCCATCATAATATCTAATCTTTTTTGGGCTACACTAATCAGAAAGAGGGTCGGCGTTGGGATGTCCTTGTTCACAAAAAAATAGGTCTAGCATGTGTTCATCTCAAACTTGATGTGCTAAAATTCTAGGTAAAATACACTTCCTATAAATAACCACTATAAATACGTACGACGCTGCTTGCTGTATTAGGATATGACCACTGCCCATATTATAGCCAACAAACGGATATGTAACTTTATCAGGTAAGTGGAAAGTCAGATCTTGAATACTTCAACATCACTCTCAATAGAGTAGAACTATCTCGTGTTCATCAAAGTAAACCATGCATGCCGGTATCGGGTGTGCTTTGTAAGAGCATAAGTGCTAAATATCACATCAGGATATTACCTCTAGATGAACATTGCACATTGTGGCTATGGTTCTTATCAGATTCTTGAGAGCATCCTTGATTACTATCCACTGATAAAGAACACAGTGCGTGTATCCCACTTGGCTAGAAAAAGCATATACGTCATAGACTTCATCAGGGTAATGATATTCCTTGCTCAAATAAACAATACACATAAATCTTAGAGTTATATAAACGAAAAATAGTATTTTGTATTTTTTTATTTTATTTTTGCATTTAAAAAATGACATGAAACTTCTGTGTATTACACGCAACATTCCCCCGTGTGACAACAGGTGCATTGTGTACAGTATATATTGTCGTACAGCCAGTCCCACATATTAACCCACATAGTCGTACAGTACATCTTTAACTTTACTGGGGTGAATCCAGAACTCCTGCCGCATCCTGAGAACTAGACAGTAGATAAGCAGTCAGAGGTGACCAGACATCTTTGGGCTTGGAGGGGGCTGGAAGTTCTTCCACATCGCAAGCCAGTTGATCTCTACAGAACACCAAGTCCTGTATCCAGCTTTTAAATGTTGGCACCAGTTTACTCTCCCATGTTTGAGCCACTTTCCTCTTTGCTAGTAACAATGCAATCAGGACCAGTCGCCTATTCTTTGGTTTTAAGCACTTCACCAGGACTAGCAAGCAGATCCGAGGCGAGCAATCAACTTTCTCCTACACCATGATTGTTAAAGCTTGTGTAACCAACGTCCAAAAATCATTGACCTTATAACAATCCCAAGCCAGATGACGAAAATCAGACTCTTGCATCCCACACCATTTGCAGCTCGCCATCTCTCTCAGTCCGTACCTGTGCAATTGAAGGGGCGTGTAGTACAGCTGTTGGAGGTATTTAAAGTGTATTATGTGTAGATTACAATTAGCCGTCAGATGTCAGAAAAAAGTTTGGCCCAGGCACTCAGTCCTTAAGATGTCCCTGTGCATTTGTTACAGTTTTCATGTTAATCGCATCACCCATCATGAGCTGCAATGAACACGAAAACCTTAACAAATGCACACAATCACCCTGCAGCCCAGCCCTATTAAGAAAAGAAATGCAGCAACATAGCTGCCAAGGTTTCAAATTGCAATGTGGGACGTTTTCATAATTTCACTGTAATTATTAGCGCCATTTGAACACGTTGACAAAAAGTCGAAAAAAGTTTAGTCAAGTGACTAAGGGGCAAGCTCTCTCCGGATCTGCGTTGGCTGGCGCGGAAAAAGAAAGAACTGACGTCACGGCACAGGGGCGGCATCTAAGTAGACACCGCAACGTCATTCCGGGGACCACGATGCCGACGACAGACGCGGAGTCGACCGACGCCACCTACCGAGGCGCAGGGGTACTGCTACAGAAAAATTCTCCGGATCCTGCTGACGCCTGGGGGTAATTCTAAGGTAAGGATTCTATAACTAATGGTCTCTTTCAGATTAACTATAACTTGCACCTTCCCCCATGCACTGCTTATACTCCTTCATACATTACATCACTTAAAGCATGTTAAATCATATTATTCATAACAACACTCATGCTATCTCAAATTACAGCTTTTATGAGAAGATTGAGCATGGTAGAGGGCAGAGTAATAGGTCATTTAGTCTGGCTAGCGAGTTGACAACATTTTGTAAGGAGGTAGGTGAGTTATAATGAGATTTGGGCACGGTGCAAATTATACCTTTAAGTTATAACTTTACCATTTTTAGAATTTCTAAGGTTTGAGTAGTTGAAGTTGGTTTTGTATAGAAAAAATAAATTAGGTTTTCCCAACCATAACTAATCTTAAACCTTTATATATATATATATGTATGTATGTACAAACGCACATTGTATGCCCACCCATTCACCCCGGTTAACCATTTGCATTCTTTGAATAGCCTCCTTCAGCCATAGACTTTGTCTATCATGTATTAGCGAGGCCCAGTGGAGTACTCATCCACTTGAGGGCTTGTATTGAACTGCATGAAGACTACTTTACAACTGTCTGCCTTTACTGGTTCCCTCCCATGTGTCTCATTCTAATATGGTAGCACATTGAACCCAGACCTATTGGCTTTGCCAATTCTTGCTTTTTTTTTTTTAATCAGTGACCAGTAGTTGGTAAAAATGGCAAAGCCTTCTGTCTATGCAAATCCTATTCTTTGGAAGTCTTGGGGCTTTCAGGGAGTACAGGGTCATATCCAGGGTGGGCCGTGTTGTTTAATGCCCAGGAGCCAAAATTCGATTGCACTCCGACAGAAAGGACGAGTGTGAGAAAAGTGGAATATTAGTTCCGATGGTTGTGAAGCCTCCCCAAGTAATAATGCCACTATTCTATATCAGGTCCAGTTAGGATTCTTTAAATCACATCGTAGCTCAGTCCTGGGGAGCGGTGGCCCGGAGCAGTCAGGCTTAACTCAAAAGGAAAACAAACGTACAGCATTTATCAGTAACAAACTATCAACAGGTAAGAAACATGACAATAAAAATCCCACTCCATTTTATAAAAATAGAACATATTTATATCTTAAAATAGACAAATGAAAAATATCAGATGAAGGGAACCAGACTTATGATTTTTGCAAAACTTTCATAAATCACTGTTTTTCACTATAAAAAGTTTTAAGGGTTTTAAAAAGTTTGGTAAATCACTGTTTTTCACTCATAGTGGTAGTCTATGAGCCTCAAAGATGAGGGTCTGGGACAAAGTCAAATTCAGGCCGACCGCCAGATGCAACAGAAATATCCAAATTTGATGTAAATAGCTGTTAGCAGATGTCAATGCTCCCTTTTCAGTCAGGCCTCTGGTTTTTCCTTTTGCTAGGGGGTTACGGCTTTTTTTTAATATAACTTTATTCTTGCCCCCAGCAGAGCTTTCAATTATAATTGAGCCCGAGTGTAGGACTGGGTTGCAGAACACTCCACGCCAACTCTCCTGTACGATTGAGGAAACGTCCTAATACTCTAGCGGCATCGTTCTGAGTTCTCTGTAATCCTCTCACAGTTGATAAAGGGGAGCAGTGATAGAGACCATTAGCGTAATCCAGCTTTGGTAAGACGAGAGATGGTCACTTCGACCTTGTGGGGGATTCTTAGGTGCAAGAAGATGCGTCACAGTGTTGTCATTGTAAGAAAGCTTGATTTGTCTACCTTATCCACTTGTGCATTCACTGTCAGCTCGGAGTCTGACAATGGTCTTGGGATACTTTTGGTGGTGGTCGTAGATCGTGAGGCCAGGTGTAGAGAGGATTATACCTTTTCCAGTTGTCACAGGTGAGTATTTCAGTTTTAGACTTATTCAATTTGAGGTGCTCCATGTCATCCATTGGTCGACAGCCTGAAGGCAACTGAAGATTCTGGATGTTCCGGTGTCCTTTGGGTTTTTCAATTTCAGAAGTATCGGAGTGTCGTCTGTGTAGTTCTAGCGGGTGAAGTCAAAACCTTAGATCAGATCTGGTAATGATTTCATGTAGATATTGCAAAGCACGTGTGAGATGATTGAGCCTTGAGGGACTCCTGCTTTAATGCTGTATGGTTTGGAAGAGAATGGCAGGGTATGGGGGATATTTGGTCTATTGTGTAGTTAGGACGTTATCCAAGCGAGAGCTGTGCCCTATATTCCGGTTTGTTTGAGTCTTTTGATAAGTGTGTGATGATCAACGGTGTCAAAGGCTGCTGAAAGGTCCAAGAGGAGAAGAGCAGCGACCCCGTTCTGGTCTAGTGTGATTTTAAGATCTTCCCGGATTGAGATTAGGCCCGATTCTGTGCCTCTTCCTGGACGGAGTAGAGTTTGGAAGTCTGAAAGCAGGTAATGTCTTCAATGAATTGTGATATCTGGGCGAAGGCAGCTCCTTCTATAGGTTTGCCCAGGAGCTGGGAGCTCAGGAGCTTGGCTTCACCCCTACAATGGCACTGCTGGGTAAACCAGGCACCCAGTTTGCATAGCATTGCCAAATGCTGAACCTGCATCACTTAACAGAGTCAAGACCTCTCTGACAGGGCGGGTGATTGCCACACTGCCCCTTTGGCAAGCTGGTGGGCAACTGCCCTAAAACATGCCCTAGACACTTGGGCACAACCGCTGGGTGTGAACCAGCTGCGTTTTAAAGGGATTATATCTAGGCAGATTCTAGAGACAGGAGGGGCTCTAAAGGCAGCAGAGGGATGGGACTGTGATCGTGTAATTCATCCAGAGAGATCTTAAATCAAACCCAACTGTGAAAGTTCAACAGGACCGCCCAAGGCACCAAACGCTCCTGTTGGTGCCAAATGTACAATCAGAGGGTGGGGGCAAAGATGTTTAACTTCAGCCGGACATCCTGCACGCACCAAGTCCAAGCGGATATCTGTTGCGCCTGGTGTTTAAGAAAACGGAAGTACGCACTGTTACTCAAGCAACTGACTATTGGTATTGTGAGGAAACTGATGTTTCAAGGAGCAAAGTTATTCAATTCATGCGACAGCCAACGAGGGACCTCAAACTGGCACAAGGATTTCCACCAATTGACGGAAGTGTCTGGGCGAGGGTTAAACAACTGAGATGAAGGATTATTGCTGCATCTGTGCAAAGCGCCTCGTGACCAGCGCCTGGAAAACATTTCATCGTAATGTCGTTTCTATACATTTGTAGGCGCCCAGGTTACAACGGTACTTCTAGTTATTATAATGATATGGAAATTGTGTTGTAAATGATATATGTTTATCACTACAACACATTGTTACTACTACTAATTACAAATCCACTCTGTGTATCCAGGGTACAGCCATCTTCACCCAGTGCTGTGCGTACAAGAGGCAGGAAGATGGTGACATGATCTGTACGTCTGTACTTCACGCACCGGGGGAGGCAGGTGTAAGTGCTTTTCGATCAGTAACAGGGTTAAAGGCACTTCTTATGTTCTGGTAAGTTAAGTCTGTCTTAAGTTTCACCTACACAGCCATGTGCAGGGTTTCTAAGTCAAGTCTGTCTGGTAAGTTTCGCCTAAGCAGCCATGTGCAGGGTTTCATGGTAAGTTAAGTGTCCACAACATTCTTGTTATTGGCGCCACTGGTGAGGTCATATGTTTCATCCATGATGACGTCAATTATGTCATTTAACATGCCATTTTTAGGCCATCACAAGGAGATGGACGGAGCGCTGAAACTTTTCAGACACTCACCCCCAGTCATAGATCTGGGTTGAATCCATCATCATTCTTTAGCTCACTTCGCCACCTCAGTTCAGACCCAGCTATATGCAAATCAGTCTTGACCCTATGCCTCATGGGAACAGTTCAACCCGAACTGCCAGACCAGGTCTCCCCTGAACCGGAAACAAGCATCCTGGGACCGGTTTCTGGGTAACACCCTTCTTCAGCCAGGCTAGCTTGAATCCAGTGGCAAAGTGAGCAAGGGACCCACGTCTGGGCATACCCTGCCAACTTAGGGCAAACAAAGCAAACACAAGGAGATGATGGACGGAGCGCTGAAACTTTTCAGACACTCACCCCCAGTCACAGATCTGGGTTGAATCCATCATCATTCTTTAGCTCACTTCGCCACCTCAGTTCAGACCCAGCTATATGCAAATCAGTCTTGGCCCTGTGCCTCATGGGAACAGTCCAGCCCGAACTGCCAAGCCAGGTCTTCCCTGAACCGGAAACAAGCATCCTGGGACCGGTATTTTGGAATCGATCTACAGTGCATTCCCTCAGGACAGCAGCTGCGGAAACCTGGCGCCTAGCCAACAGGCCTACTTATGACTGGCGGTATCCCAAGGACCCTTTCTGCAGAAGTGCCTACACCTCCTACTACAGCCTGAGGTGATAGGGGTTGTATTTGTGGGGACTTGGTGATTAATTTGGAGGGATCGTTTAATTTGCCCGAACACCACTGCACTGCCCTAAACCCTGAAACACCATCCCCAGCACGACCCCCTACACTGCCTGAACACCATTGCTCTGCCCTAAATCCTGAAACACTAGCCCCAGCACGACCCCCTACACGGCCCGACACCACTGCACTGCCCTAAACCCTGAAACACTACCCCCCGCACGACCCCCTACACTATCCAAAGACCACTGCACTACCCTAAACTCTAAAACACTACCCCCGCACGACTCCCTACACTACCCAAAGACCACTGCACTGCCCTAAACACTGAAACATCAGCCCCAGCAAGACCCCTACACTGCCCGAACACCACTGCACTACCCTAAACCCTAAAATACTCCCCCAGCACGACCCCCTACACTACCCGATCACGACTGCACTGCCCTAAACCCTAAAATACTACCCCCAGCACGACCCCCTACACTACCCGAACACCACTGCACTGCCCTAAAGCCTAAAACACTCCCCCCAGCATGACCCCCTACACTACCTAAACACCACTGCACTGCCTTAAACCCTAAAACACTACCCACGCATGACCCCGTACACTACCCAAACACCAATGCACTACCCTAATCCCTAAAACACTGCCCTAAACCCTGAAACACCAGCCCCAGCAAGACCCCTACACTGCCCGAACACCACTGCACTGCCCTAGACTGAAACACCAGCCCCAGCAAAACCCCCTACACTGCCCGAACACCACTGCACTGCCCTAAACCCTGAAACACCAGCCCCAGCATGACCCCCTACACTGCCCGAACACCACTGCACTGCCCTAAACCCTGAAACACCAGCCCCAGCACGACCCCCTACACTGCCCTAACACCACTGCACTGCCGTAAACCCTGAAACACCAGCCCCAGCACGACCCCCTACACTGCCCGAACACCACTGTACTGCCCTAAACCCTGAAACACCAGCCCCAGCACGACCCCCTACACTGCCCGAACACCACTGCACTGCACTAAACCCTGAAACACCACCCCCTGCACGACCCCTACACTGCCCGAACACCACTGCACTGCCCTAAACCCTGAAACACCAACCCCAGCACAACCCCGTACAATGCCCGAACACCACTGCACTGCCCTAAATCCTGAAACACCAGCCCCAGCACGACCGCCTACACTGCCCGAAAACCACTGCACTGCCCTAAACCCTGAAACACCAGCCCCAGCAAGACCCCCTACACTGCCCGAACACCACTGCACTGCCCTAAACCCTGAAACACCACCCCCAGCAAGACCCCCTACACTGCCCGAACACCACTGCACTAAAGCCTGAAACACCACCCCCAGCAAGACCACCTACACTGGCCGAACACCACTGCACTGCCCTAAACCCTGAAACACCACCCCCTGCACTGCCCTAAACCCTGAAACACCACCCCCAGCACGACCCCCTACACTGCCCGAACACCACTGCACTGCCCTAAACCCTGAAACATCAACCCCAGCAAGACCCTACACTGCCTGAACACCACTGCCCTAAACCCTGAAACACCACCCCCTACACTGCACGAACACCACTGCTCTGCCCTAAACCCTGAAACACCACCTCCAGCAAAACCCCTACACTGCCTGAACACCATTGCTCTGCCCTAAATCCTGAAACACTAGCCCCAGCATGACCCCTACACTGCCCAAACACCACTGCACTGCCCTAAACCCTGAAACACCACCCCCAGCACGACCCCCTACACTGCCCGAACACCACTGCACTGCCCTAAACCCTGAAACACCAGCCCCAGCATGACCCCTACACTGCCCGAACACCACTGCACTGCCCTAAACCCTGAAACACCAGCCCCAGCACGACCACCTACACTGCCCGAACACCACTGCACTGCCTTAAACCCTGAAACACCAGCCACAGCACAACCCCCTACACTGCCCGAACACCACTGCACTGCCCTAAACCCTGAAACACCAGCCCCAGCACGACCCCCTACACTGCCCGAACACCACTGTACTGCCCTAAACCCTGAAACACCAGCCCCAGCACGACCCCCTACACTGCCCGAACACCACTGCACTGCCCTAAACCCTGAAACACCACCCCCTGCATGACCCCCTACACTGCCCGAACACCACTGCACTGCCCTAAACCCTGAAACACCACCCCCTGCAGCACCCCCTACACTGCCCGAACACCACTGCACTGCCCTAAACCCTGAAACACCACCCCCTGCACCGCCATCTACACTGCCCGAACACCACTGCACTGCCCTAAACCCTGAAACATCACCCCCAGCACGACCCACTTTACTGCTCAAACACCACTGCACTGCCCCAAACCCTGAAACACCACCCCCAGCACGACCCCCTACACTGCCCAAACACCACTGCCCTAAACCCTGAAACACCACCCCTGCACGACCCCCTACACTGCCCTAACACCACTGCACTGCCCTAAACCCTGAAACACCACCCCTACACTGCCCGAACACCACTGCACTGCCCTAAACCCTGAAACACCACCCCCAGCACGACCCCCTACACTGCCCGAACACCACTGCACTGCCCTAAACCCTAAAACACCACCCCCAGCATTACCCCTACACTGCCCAAACACCACTGTACTGCCCTAAACCCTAGAACACTACCCCCAGCACGACCCCCTACACTACCCGAACACCACTGCACTACCCTAAACCCTAAAATACTACCCCCAGCACAACCCCTACACTACCCGAACACGACTGCACTGCCCTAAACCACTCCCCCAGCACGACCCCCTACACTACCCGAACACCACTGCACTGCCCTAAACCCTAAAACACTCCCCCAGCACGACCCCCTACACTACCCGAACACCACTGCACTAAACCCTAAAACACTCCCCCAGCACGACCCCCTACACTACCCAAACACCACTGCACTGCCCTAAACCCTAAAACACAAACCCCGCATGCCCCCTACACTACCCAAACACCAATGCACTACCCTAATCCCTAAAACACTACCCCCCGCATGACCCCAACACGACCCAAAACCCTAAAACACTACCCCCGCATGACTCCCTACACTACCCAAAGACCACTGCACTACCCTAAACCCTAAAACACGACCTCCTACACTACCCAAACACCACTGCACTACCCTAAACCCTAAAACACTACCCCCTACACTACACAAACACCACTGCACTACCCTAAACCCTAAAACACTACCCCCAGCAGTACCCCTACACTACCCAAACACCACTGCACTAACCTAAACCCTAAAACACTACCCCCAGCAGTACCCCCTACACTACCCAAACACCACTGCACTACCCTAAATCACTACCCCCTGCACGACCCCTACACTACCCAAACACCACTGCACTACCCTAAACCCTAAAACACTACCCCCAGCACGACCCCCTACACTACCCAAACACCACTGCACTACCCTAAACCCTAAAACACTCCCCCAGCACGACTCCCTACACTACCCAAACACCACTGCACTACCCTAAACCCTAAATCTACCCCCAGCATGACCCCCTACACTACACAAACACCACTGCACTACCATAAAACACTACCCCCAGCACGACCCTCTTCACTACCTAAACACAACTGCACAATTTGTTACAGGCGTTGCAACGCAAACCTGTGGTGCTTACTGGAAGTACCTAGTGGGCTAGTTGGGCCCCAGGGACCCTCAGGATTCAAGGTGACCTAATCCCCCAACTTAAAACGCACCACGGGGCGCATTTGCACAGTGGTGAAGGGAGGGGCGGGGCCTCAGGTGACATGTGCGCAAACACGCCCTGTGGTGCGTTTTAAGTTGGGGAATTAATTCCCTTTGAATCCTGAGGGACCCTGGGGGCCAACTAGCCCACCAGGTACCTTCAGTAAGCACAACAGAGTTGCGTTGCAGAGAGGTGAAAAAAGGTTCGTGGCCTCGGAACGCCTCTCTGCAACTCAGCTCTGTGGTCCTAACTGTAGGTACCTGGGGGGCTAGTTGGGCCCCAGGGACCCTCAGAATTCAAGGGGACTTAATCCCGCAACTTAAAACGCGCCACAGGGTGCGTTTGCACACATGTCACCTCAGGCCCCCCCCTCCCTTCACCACTGTGCAAACGCGCCCTGTAGCGTGTTTTAAGAGGTAGTTTTAATCCCCTGCCCTATTATGTACTAGGGACTTGCAGAGGAGGTCATGCTAATCACAGGGGTACCCCAACGCATAGTGTTCCCTAGTGTATGTAGGTGTTTTCACTGTATTCTAAGTGTCTTTTAGCATAGCACTGGCTCTGGTTAGTCAGTCAGTTACCACCAGTACCCGTCTGAAAAAGTTGTGGGCACAGGATGATTTTGCAACAAGGCCTCTTTCTGCTCCTCTGTTGGTTCTTTCTGCACATCTTTTGCTTCTTTCTGTGCGTTTTTCTTCTTTCTTCACATGTCCTACCTCTGTAGGCATAGTTAGAAACTAGCATTTAAAAATCCTTTGAAATTCACTTAAAAAATCATAGGTTTCAGGCACGTTATAGTTAGAAATTAGCATTTAAAAAACCTTTGAAATTCACTGAAAAAACCATAGGTTTTAGGGACAGTTATAGTTAGTTGGACATTTCACTCGTACAAAACCATAGAAATTCCCCCGTTATAGTTAGTTCAGCTAACTATAACTCGCGCCCGCAATGCACTGCTGATGACGTCACATATTACATCACTCATGACATGGTCAGTGACATCACTGATGACATCATCCATGTGATAATTTCATGCATCTTCTCACACCCTAATATAACTTTTGATACACCCACTCTAAATTACAGACTGCCATTCTCAAAACCATAGACACTCCAACACCAAAAACTACATACCCACTCACTGATTCTTAGGTCTACACACACATCCACTCACTCACCCGTACAGTCACTCATACTTAGTCACTCAGTACAGGACTATCATATGCACTCATACACCTATATAAACACTCACACAACGCAACTCATCCATAGAGGTACTCACACACCTAGTCAGTCATGCCAAAAACTTAATCACACACCCATTTACTCACCTATACAGTTATACACACACCAGCTCACTTACTCATACAAATACTAGCACATTCTTACACTCTTATACAATCACTGATACAAGTACACACATCCATACAGCCACTCTCAAAATCACACACTCTCACTTATAGCCATTTATATACTCCAACACACATATATACTGCCTTTCACATATGTAGTTACTCACACATGTACCACTGAGATATACATTCAATCACTAACACACCCATACACACACTCACCCACCCATACAGTCCATCACAGATGCACTCTTGAAACCATGCACCCAGTGAATCACCAACTCACACATCTATGCACAGAGTCACACACACCCCACCCACACAAACACTCAGGCACCCATACAGATACTCAGACAATCAATAACCCATGTAGACACTCATGTAGCTATTCAGAAAGCCATGCAGCCGCTTACAAACCAACAGACAGACGGATACAGACATTCACACAGTTTAGTCACTAACCCATGCATTCAGTAAGATACATTTAATCACTCACTTGTAGTCAGTCACTCACGTACTAAATCATCCATTCAGACACTTATACACCCACTCATTCTTCAATACGCCTTTCCCTATATATATTAAACATATTTAAACTTTACAGAAACACACACTCACTGGATGATGTCATCAGTGATGTAATTTGAGATGTCATCAGTGATGTCACTGACCATGTCATGAGTGATGTAATATGTGACGTCATCAGCAGTGCATTGCGGGGCGCGAGTTATAGTTAGCTGAACTAACTATAACGGGGGAATTTCTATGGTTTTGTACGAGTGAAATGTCCAACTAACTATAACTGTCCCTAAAACCTATGGTTTTTTCAGTGAATTTCAAAGGTTTTTTAAATGCTAATTTCTAACTATAACGTGTCTGAAACCTATGGTTTTTTCTGTGAATATATATATATATATATATATATATATTATCTACTGGCGGTCGCCAGTAGATAGTTATAGTTACAACCTATTATCCATAGGAAATCAGCGACATTCTATTTGAAATAACTCTCTTGCCGGTTGACGTATCTTCGCGAAATTTTCAAACTTCGTGGGGCGCTCCGGTCCGCTCCTACCCTGAAAGTCTCGGGGTGATACGTCAAGCGGGGGCCGAGAAAAAGGGGGTCCCAAAACGCGTTTTCCCCATGCATTTTCCCATAGGAAACTTTAGACACGGCTACAGCCCGAACTGCTGAACGGAATTACACCAAATTTGGCAAAGAGGTAGTTCTTGGTTCAGAAAGAACCCTTTTGTTAAATGGTGTAAATCCGTTCAGTAGTTGCTGAGAAAATCAAAAAGTAAAAGTACATATATATCTATGGGCACGGAGGATTCGCGCACCCTCCCGATCACGAGCTGCATGTTAATTGGCTGTCAGCTGGCTGTCAACATTCCGATTCAGGAAATGTTGGCAGCCATTTTGTCCCTCGGTAGAACCGAGGGACAGAAACAAGTGCGCAAAGCGCACAAAGGGGGCAGGGTAGAAACACCCTGACCCCCTAGGTTTGCTCAGGGGTCCCACAAGGACCCCTGGGCAAAAAAATTTTTTTTTTTTTAAAAATCGGCAGGATGCGCTCAGGGAGCGCGAACCCTGCCGAAAAAAAATCGAAGCGCGGTCTCCGCGCTTCGATGTTAGTGGCCCCGGGTGGCCCAAGTCCCGGGGGCATGCTGGGGGGGTTAATTTTATGTGTGGGGGGCCTCTAAGGGCCCCCAAGCCCCGGGGACCACCACCCCCGGGGCTTTATGTACAATGGTGCGGGAGGGCTCTGAGCCCTCCCGCAGCCCCGAGGACCACCACCTCCCCGGGGCTTCTTTTTTTATTAAAAACCTGTGTGGGGGGCTCCAGCCCCCACACGCCCGGGACCACCACCTCCCCGGGGCACTAAGAAAATTACAATGGGGGTCCGTTTTGGACCCCCAGAGCCCAGGGACCACCACCTCCCCGGGGCTGTGCACTGAATGGGAGGGGGCCGCGCGGCCCCCTCCTGGAGCCCTTGATGGCCCTGGGGACCACCACCCCCAGGGCCGGCTCCTGCAGTGTCCCGGGTGCCTACCCCGGGACACTGCTGTTTGCAATGACAGGACGGAGCCTCGCGGCTCCCGTCCTGTCATTGCAAACTTGCTTTGGATATTAGTAAGTAAGTAAGTAAGTCCGTTTTTATATAGCGCAGCTACTCACCCTTACGGGTCTCAAGGCGCTGGGGGCCGTCGTGGAAATTAAGTGAGCTATTGCCCAGAGTCACATGATGCTGAGCTGAGCTGCCGCCGGAGCCGGGGATCGAACCGTGAACCCTGTGCTCCGAAGTCAGCTGCCCTGGCCGCTGCACCACACCTCTCCACTAGGGAAACCTGCTCTCTCTTCCAATATCCAAAGCCGATTGCTTTTCCACATGGGGAGCAGCATGTTAGCTGCTCCCCATGTGTAAAAGCAATGCCGGCTCCCGTAGGACACGGGGAGCCGGCGGGACTGTGGGGGGTTTGGGGACCCCCCCCACAGTCCCCAACTTGAGGGCCAGCTCCGGGGGATGGGGTCCCCGGGGCAAGTAGTGGCCCGGGAGGGGGGCCACGCGGCCCCCCTCCCCCCAAAAAAAAACATTTAAAAAAAAAAAAAAAAACGATCGGGCCCGCAGGCCCCGCCCCTTCCTTCACCACTCTGCAAACGCGCCCCTGGCGCGTTTGCAGAGGGGACAATTCCCCTTGAATACTGGGGGTCCTGGGGGCCAACTAGCCCACCAGGAACCTCCAGTATGCGCCAGGGGCTGCCTTGCAGAGAGGTGTACAGAGGCCACGCCCCTTTTACACCTCTCTGCAACGCAGCTCTATGGCGCTTTTTGGAGGTATATGGTGGGCTAGTTGGACTCCGGGGACCCTCAGGATTCAAGGGGACTTAATCCCCCAACTTAAAACGCGCCACGGGCGCGTTTGCACAGTGGTGAAGGGAGGGGCGGGGCTTGAGGTGACATGTGTGCAAACAGGCCCCGTGGCGCGTTTTAAGATGGGGAATTAAATCCCCTTCAATCCTGAGGGTCCCTGGGGGCCAACTAGCCCAACAGGTACATCCAGAAAGCGCCACAGAGCTGCGTTGCAGAGAGGTGTAAAAGGGGTGTGGCCTCTCTACAAGTCTCTGCAACGCAGCCCCTGGCGCATATTGGAGGTTCCTGGTGGTCTAGTTGGCCCCTAGGGACCCTCAGGATTCAAGGGAACTTAATCCCCCAACTTAAAACGCGCCACGGGGCGCGTTTGCAAAGATGTCACCTCAGGCCCCGCCCCCTCCCTTCACCATTGTGCAAATATTCCTCTAAAATCAGCCGAAATAGGAATTCCGATTTACTCACCTGTTATAAGGAGAGACCTCAGTGCTGTATCTTTCAGCCCAGTACTGGTCCTGAAAAGTAATTTTAACCGTACTTACCGGTAACTTGAATTTCCTTCATAGGCTAACATTGACTGGTTTCACTTGGAAATTCTTCTAAGTGTGGAGTTTTGGAACTTTAAAATATTCCTCTAAAATCAGCCGAAATACGAATTCCGATTTACTCACCTGTTATCAGGAGAGACCTCAGTGCTGCATCTTTCAGCCCAGTACTGATCCTGAAAAGTAATTTTAACCGTACTTACCGGTAACTTGAATTTCCTTCATAGGCTAACATTGACTGGTTTCACTTGGAAATTCTTCTAAGTGTGGAGTTTTGGAACTTTAAAATATTCCTCTAAAATCAGCCGAAATACGAATTCCGATTTACTCACCTGTTATCAGGAGAGACCTCAGTGCTGCATCTTTCAGCCCAGTACTGATCCTGAAAAGTAATTTTAACCGTACTTACCGGTAACTTGAATTTCCTTCATAGGCTAACATTGACTGGTTTCACTTGGAAATTCTTCTAAGTGTGGAGTTTTGGAACTTTAAAATATTCCTCTAAAATCAGCCGAAATACGAATTCCGATTTACTCACCTGTTATCAGGAGAGACCTCAGTGCTGCATCTTTCAGCTCAGTACTGATCCTGAAAAGTAATTTTAACCGTACTTACCGGTAACTTGAATTTCCTTCCTAGGCTAACATTGACTGGTTTCACTTGGAAATTCTTCTAAGTGTGGAGTTTTGGAACTTTAAAATATTCCTCTAAAATCAGCCGAAATACGAATTCCGATTTACTCACCTGTTATCAGGAGAGACCTCAGTGCTGCATCTTTCAGCCCAGTACTGATCCTCAAAAGTAATTTTAACCGTACTTACCAGTAACTTGAATTTCCTTCCATAGGATATCATTGCCTGCTTTTTGCTGAAAAAGTTTCTGTGTTGATTTTTGAAACATACAAATATTCCTCTAAAATCAGCCGAAATACGAATTCCGATTTACTCACCTGTTATAAGGAGAGACCTCAGTGCTGTATCTTTCAGCCCAGTACTGGTCCTGAAAAGTAATTTTAACCGTACTTACCAGTAACTTATATTTTCTTCCATAGGAATCCATTGTCTGGTTTTCAGCAGAAAAGTTTCAAAGTGTCGATTTTCACAAACTACAAATATTCCTTAAAAATCGCCTGTATGACTTAAACGCATTCTTTCAACTGTTTACAGGAGATGCACCAGTGCTGGATCCAGGATCCAACACTGAGTAAGAAAAAGTAACGATAACAGTTTTTACCTGCTAAGTGAATTTCCTTCCATAGGATAACATTGGTGATTCTATGAGAAAAAGTTTCAAAGTGTCAACTTTTAAAATACAATAATATTCCTTAAAAATCACGACTGTAACCAAAACGCTTTTACTCAACTGTTTACAGGAGATGTACCAGGACTGAATCTAGGATCCAGTCCTGTGGTTAGAAAAGTAATCCATAAAGTAACTAATTGCATTTAACTAGAAATTCACATTGAGCTGAATGTTGCATTGTGTTTGAAAATGTGTTGCCCATTGCAACAACTGTAACTACTGTACTTAAAACTCTATTGCCTATGTGCAAAGTATTTAAACTAAAGTAATTCATTCTGAGAAAGTATTTTTTGTAATGTAATGTATAATGTAATTACAATGTAATTTAAAAAATAAAATATGTAAAAGAAATTGTTTCTAAAAATGTAGTAAATCAGTATGAAAAAATTAATATAAAAATTAATACATTTAAAAATTGTCATTTAAAAAACCTTTGAAATTCACTGAAAAAACCGTAGGTTTCAGGCACGTTATAGTTACAAATTAGCATTTTAAAAACCTTTGAAATTCACTGAAAAAACCATAGGTTTCAGACACGTTATAGTTAGAAATTAGCATTTAAAAAACCTTTGAAATTCACTGAAAAAACCAGAGGTTTTAGGGACAGTTATAGTTAGTTGGACATTGCACTCGTACAAAACCCGTGAAATTCCCCCGTTATAGTTAGTTCAGCTAACTATAACTCGCGCCACCGCAATGCACTGCTGATGACGTCACATATTACATCACTCATGACATGGTCAGTGACATCACTGATGACATCTCAAATGACATCACTGATGACATCATCCACGTGATAATCTGATGCAGCTCCTCACACCCTAATATAACCTTTGATACACCCAATCTAAATTAGAGTGCCATTCGCAAAACCATAGACACTCCAACACCAATAACTACATACCCACTCACTGATTCTTAGGTCTACACACACATCCACTCACTCACCCGTACAGTCACTCATACTTATGGTCACTCAGTACAGGACTATCATATGCACTCTTACTCCTATATAGACACTCACACACCGCCACTCATCCATAGAGGTACTCACACACCTAGTCAGTCATGCAAATAATTAAACACACTGCCATTTACTCACCTATACAGTTATACACACACCAGCTCACTTAATCATACAAATACTAGCACATTGTTACGCTCTTATACAATCACTGATACAAGCACACACTCATCCATACAGCCACTATCACAATCACTCACTCTGCTTATAGCTATTTATATACTCCAATACACATATATACTGCCTTTCACATATTTAGTTACTCACACATGTACCACTGGGACATACATTCACTCACTAACACACTCTTACACACACTTACCCACCCATACAGTCTATCACAGATGCACTCTTGAAACCATCCACCAAGTGAATCACCCACTCACACATCTATGCACAGTCGCACACACCCCATCCACACAAACACTCAGGCACCCATACAGATACTCATAGAACCAATAAATAACCCATATAGACACTCATGTAGCTATTCGCAAATCCATGCATCCACTTACACACCAACAGACGGATACAGACATTCACACAGTTTAGTCACTAACCCATGCATTCAGTAAGATACGTTTAATCACTCACTTGTAGAGTCAGTCACGCATGTACTAAATCATCCATTCAGACACTTATACACCCACTCATTCTTCAATACGCCTTTCCCTATATATATTAAACATATTTAAACTTTACAGAAACACACAGTCACTGGATGATGTCATCAGTGATGTCATTTGAGATGTCATCAGTGATGTCATCAGTGATGTCACTGACCATGTCATGAGTGATGTAATATGTGACGTCATCAGCAGTGCATTGCGGGGCGCGAGTTATAGTTAGCTGAACTAACTATAACGGGGGAATTTCACGGGTTTTGTACGAGTGCAATGTCCAACTAACTATAACTGTCCCTAAAACCTCTGGTTTTTTCAGTGAATTTCAAAGGTTTTTTAAATGCTAATTTCTAACTATAACGTGTCTGAAACCTATGGTTTTTTCAGTGAATTTCAAAGGTTTTTAAAATGCTAATTTGTAACTATAACGTGCCTGAAACCTACGGTTTTTTCAGTGAATATATATATATATATATATTTTCTATATGCTCCGGGATCCCGCACGTGGGCGGGGATTATTCATAGATTATGACTATGATGAGTATCCCCTGGATGAGAACTACTGCAGCAATGGGCCCAGACAGAACGCCCGTAAAGGCCTTAAAGAGGAATGTAGAAGGATGGAGTAAATTTTTGGCCCCCCTATTTGCCTATTGCTATAAACTGGCCATATTCAAAGTTCTTGGTTAGGAAGCATTGTTGTCCCTCTTCTGAAAAGAGGCTGCTGCCTCTCCAAGTAACTATCGTCAAATTGTCCTCATGGACGCTACAGGGAAGCTCTTTGTGGCCAGAGTCTTAGACCATCTAAATGACTGGGCCACGTCCAGAAGAGCAATCCCCATGGTCCAAGCAGGCTTTCGACAAAACCATTCTGTGACTAATAACATAGCAATTCTGCAAACTATAATCGATAAATATGTGATCAGTAATTCTCAGGTAGTCTATTTGTTGACTTCTCTACAGCTTTTGATGAGGTGGATAGGCCCACCCTGTGGAAAGAATTAGCGAATATAGGAGGCCCGGCAACCTTGCTGAGGCTAATAGTAGCCCTCCACACATCAACATGGTGTAGAGTCCAGATGGGAGGGGACAAGGGACTCACACAGGAGATTCCCACTCGGAACGGTCTTAAGCAGGGATGCCTTCTTGATCCCCTTCTGTTCTCCCTATTCCTTAGTGACTTACCCGATTGCTTTCTTGAGGTAAATAATTTCCCACCAAAACTAGCATCACAAAAAATCCATTTATTAATGTATGCTGATGACGTGGTCATTTTTAACCTCACACCAATTGGCCCTCAATGGTATGGAAAATCTTTTTAGATATTCAGAAACCAACTTTTTAAAAGTAAACATTTCAAAAACGAAAATATTACTGTTTAGGGGAAGGAGAAATGCCAGGTACTTCGCTTGGAAGTTTGGAGGAAACCCAGTTGAGGTAGTATCAACATACACCTACCTGGGGAGAGTATTTTCTCAGTCACTTGGAACTGCTCCTCACTTCCAAGGTATCGAATTAATAGCTGGTGCCCACCGTAGTGCAATAAAGAGATTCTACTTATCCTCGGGGAGTCTGCACTTTACTGCCCTCCTTGAAATTTATCGCACTAAGATTAACCCTACCTTAATCTATGCGTTAGAGCATATTCCCATCAAAAGGTGGTGTATTTTAAATCTTAGTGAAGGGAAATTACTGCGCAAGATCACTTCCACAGGACAAGCTATACCTGTTCAAGTACCACGACTAGAAATGGCAATAGTCAGTGCATATTCAAGAGCCTTGGCAAACCTTATTAGATGGGCTTATAATTTGCTTAACGGACCTGAAGGCTCACTGAGACGCTTTTAAGCCAGGAAACTTTTAAGGCTGGTTCAGGGAAAATCACTTTTAAAGAAGATCTTGAGACTGTTGTGGAGTTTTTTCAATGCTCCATTAAACTCCTACAGTCTCGGTCACCAGCACTTTTGAAGTTTTTCCTGAAAAAATCTACCCAAGATTGAGTTTTGACCCTGATAAGGCACATTGCTCGCAGCTATCCCATTATAGGCCGCATAAGGCTAGTATAGACTATAAAGCGAGTCCAAAATATTTGAGATTTATATTAGATCATAAAGTCAGGCGTTGCATTTTGATGCTGCGATTAAGGCCTCAGCCATTAAAAGCCTTAACCAAAAACTGGGCGGCACATTCGATACATCAGGCTCTTGTGATCTGTGTAGCGGAGATGTTCACGATATGGCGCATGTTTTATACGTCTGTCCAAATAAACTCCTGGTTGAAGCTCGCAGCAGTTTTATAAAACCTATATGTATCACATTTAATATTTCTAGAACTAAAGATGTGATTGAGCTAATAAGAATCCCACCAGATGAATTTGTATGTTACAATTTGTTTACATTGTTAAAAACTTTACCACGGTTTTAAAGATGTCAAATTTATGAATAATTTTATCATCTGTATACACTACAATTTTCTATTGTGGATCTCTGAGTAGGTCTAAAACAAACTTTGATTTGTGCAAAGGCCGTGTTACTGGTACCCGCCGCAGACATTTGGCTGCACAATGAACCGTAGATTTATCCCCAACCAGTTGGGCTAGTCTGTTGCATTGGTTCTGCATTGGTGGTGCATTGCTTGTGTTTCGCTTCAGTGAGGACCTGGCCTGGTGGTTTGGGCTGGACTGTTCCTATTGGAGCAGGGTCAAGACTGATTTGCATATTGTTGGGTCCAAATGAGGTGGCATGATGGGTATAAGAACGATGGGTTGGAGTGCTACCCTGAGGGGTTGCCAGAAATTAGACTTATTGCGCGCGTTCCTCCGGTCACCCTTTGTGTGTTTCACGCTCTGCGATTCCACACCTTCCACCTTTGCTGTGTATAATACTCTGTGCCGCTCTCATGCACATGAGAACTGATCATTTGCCCCAATCGAATATGAAGTGAAAATTAGCTTAAAAAATTAAAACAAACAGCCACACCCCAGCTTTCCTGACAAGAGGTTTATTATAAAGTTTTTGCAATATGCAATCATCTTAAAAATCCAACCTAGCGATTTCACATTTTCAAAAAGTACACATAGCGCACACAGTGACAACAAGGGCGCAAGGAATTAATAAGCAAGTTTAAGTTCAGCTCTGAAGATTGGGAGGCAAGGGGAATTAAAGGAGCAGAAACAGGTCAATGAACGCTGCTTAGCATGAGAAAATGGAAGGAAAAAACTGCGGGGTCCAAGGAGTATTGATAGGAAACATGTCCATACTCCTATTGCCCACTCGGGTGCTTCACCAAAGCCCCCTTCCATGGAACAGGGTGTGAAGAGACAACAGAAAACATCAAAAGGCTGTTCAGTAGCTTCAATCCAAGAATCTTCTGTCTACATGTAGAGCTGGGACGCCAAGGAGCGAGGAAATGTTCGGGGAGCCCCCTTCAGTGTAGGCTGCAGCACCTCACTTCACACATACCTGCAAGCTTCATCAGGAAAGAGCTCAGAATCGCCTGGCGGGCTCAGAGGAGGCCAATGTGGTCCCAAGAAACCTTCATGCACTGGGGCAAACCCTGGGTTCACATTGCAAAGTTACCTTCCATCAAGATCAGATGAACTGCTCGGTTCTTATAGTCTGCTTTCTGGTCAAATACAGATACGTGAAGAGTTTGTGGCGCAGGCATGAATATGGCGCTGCAGGAACCAGACCGAAGGGCCAGGCTCGCCTCCCTTAGCACTCGGGCATTTCAGCTTTACCAACAAAGAAGCGCGCAGGAGAGACCTCTGCCAGCTCTGCCGGACCCACCGAGGTGGCGAAAGACCACACAGAGTGGGCTTGGGTGAGGATTCACTGAGCTCTGGTGCTCTCAGAGCTCATCGCTGGGAATGTGGGATAGGGGCACCTTCTGTTGAACCCCTTCCTTCTCCTCCTCATCGGATTTCCCGCGCTTGCTCTTCTTGTCTTTTTGCTCCACTTCTTTCTCCTCCTTCTCCCTTTTCTTTTTCTTTTTCTTCATCTTCTTCTTTTCTCCCACTGCAGCTGTGTCTCCTTTCTTACTGCTCCATTTCTCATCCAGACACTCTGGCAAAGAGTGGAAAAAACAAAGATGAGGTGAATAAACAAGGAAATGCAAGCGTGATGGAGAGGAGAAGCATGCCAGGAAAGAGAAGGCAATGAGGGAAACATGAAAGAATGAAAAAAAGATCTGGTGAGAGGAAAGTGTGGAGGGAAATTAGAAGTAGGCAAGAGAGGGCAATGAGAAACAGAAGGATGTGAAATGTGGATGTGGCAAGAGCAGTTATAATAGTTTTAGTAGAGGAAATATGAAGTGGTTTCTCTCTGCACTCCTCATGGCATCTCCAGACAAAACATTCAATCCGCAGATCATCCAGATTCAGCTCTGGGTGCAGACTCCCCCTCTAGGGGCAGCTGGGGTTCTGCAGGTCCCAGAAGCAGGGCCGCCCTCGTCTGCAGGGCCTTCTTAGAGGCTGAAAAACATGTCAACAGACCCGGCTTGAACGTACTGAATGTGACTGGTACAGAAGAATACCCGTGATGGGCTCAAATCGGTGCCATCTGGCAGAGTCGCATCTGTGAAGATGAAACGGTTAAAGTCTTCTTCTCTCCTATTAACATGCGGGTGTGTGGGGCAGTGCATGGATCCCATGCCCATCTTCACACGGTTCACCTGCAACTTCTCTCCGACCAAAACAGGAAATGTCCCGGGATCTATACACATCCCCACACTGTTCACCTGGAATGCCTCTCCTACCAAATGAGGTGATGCCCCGGGATCTATACACGTCCCCACACTGTTCACCTGCAACTTCTCGCCTACCAAATGAGGTGATTCCCTGGGATCTATACATATCCCCACACTGTTCACCTGTAACTTCTCTCCAACCAAAAGAGGTGATGCCCTGGGATCTATACATATCCCCACACTGTTCACCTGTAACTTCTCTCCAACCAAAAGAGGTGATGCCCTGTGATCTATACACATCCCTACACTGTACACACAGATATTCGATCCTGTTAACTTGCGGGTGCCCGGAATTCTACATACGCCCCCCCACCCTGTTTAAGGACATTCTACCCTATCAACAGTCTGGATAATCAGAGAATCCCTACATGCCCCGTACTGTTCATCCAGAAATTCTACCCATATAAAATGTGGAATTACCATGGGATTCACACTCGTCCCCAACTGTTCCTTCATATTGTCCCTTTTCCCACTGACATGGGGGATGATGAAGCAATCTGCCTCACACTTTTCATCCAGATATTCTCTCCTCCCAACCTGGGTTAAACATCCCTGCACTCTCCATCAGAGAGTCTCCTCTCATGCTAACGTGGGAGAATACACTGCTATCCATCTGTGACTCCCCCCCCCCATAATTTCCAAATTCCAGATGCAGCCTTCGGATTAATTTCCAGCAGAAGATAACTCAATTCATCCCTGTGCCAGTGGCACCCAGCTTTACTAGAGGTGCTCACCTGTGGAGGATAATCTGTGATCTAAAACCTATCCTGATGTACCCCGAGAACAGGATATCTACACTCTCCCTGAAACACAACTCTTTTCAAACAACATTCCGCCTCTTCCACTCAGGTGATTTAGAGCCCCCCTCCTCTAGAAAGGGGATAAACTTTGGTTCCAAAGGTGATTCTTCGGGCTTTCTTTCGACTGATTCTAATCTAACGCCAGTATCCAACACTGCACGCATAAGGACAATGATAAAAAAACAAGCCCTAGCGCCACTAAAGGCTTTGGGAAACAAGCTTTCTGATATGGAAGGGGAGAATGCCCCCTTCTTCAGCTATTCCAGGCAACCCACAATCTCTCATTCTACAGCTTCACATGTTTCTACCAGAGAGTTTCCATCCCTCTTTTGTTCCACAGACCCATAAACAATCTTATTCTACACTTCATTCTTCTGCACAACAGAACTCTTGGGGATGACAGCAGCAATCTATGCTGAATCCAGTCGGTGCAACTCGAACAAAACAATGGAACCGGTGGGATTATTTAATGATAAATTAAATATTTCTAGTAAGAAGCAACAGAATTGTCACCAAATTGTCAAACAAAATAAAAAGCGTGAAAGATATAAGAAAAAAAGATGTACATATTTATATTAAAAAAATGGAGAAAGCAAAATCAAGTAGCAGTTTAAAATATTGTTGAGTGCAAAGTGATCACACAGCGGGTAGAAAGTGACAAATCTTTGTGTTTATCAAACAATTACTTTAGTCGGCTCCATAGAGCCATACAAGTTCATAGTAAAAGGACATATAATTACAAATCTATATATATATATATTCACTGAAAAAACCACAGGTTTCAGGGACGTTATAGTTAGTTGGACATTTCAGTCGTACAAAACCAGAGAAATTCGGCTGTTAGTTAGTTGAGGTAACTATAACTCGCGCCCCCGCAATGCACTCCCGTGATGTCACATATTACATCACTCATGACATGGTCAGTGACATCACTGATGACATCATCCAGTGACTGAGTGTTTCTAAAAAGTTTAAATATGTTTTATATATATATATATATATATATATTCACTGAAAAAACCATAGGTTTTAGGGACAGTTATAGTTAGTTGGACATTGCACTCGTACAAAACCCGTGAAATTCCCCCGTTATAGTTAGTCCAGCTAACTATAACTCGCGCCCCGCAATGCACTGCTGATGACGTCACATATTACATCACTCATGACATGGTCAGTGACATCACTGATGACATCTCAAATGACATCACTGATGACATCACACTGATGACATCATCCAGTGACTGTGTTTCTGTAAAGTTTAAATATTTTTAATATATATAGGAAAAGACGTATTGAAGAATGAGTGGGTGTGTAAGTGTCTGTATGGATGATTTAGTAGGTGCGTGACTGACTCTATAAGTGAGTGATTTAACGTATCTTACTGAATGCATGGGTTAGTGACTAATCTGGGTGAATGTCTGTATCCGTCTGTCTGTTGCTGTGTAAGTGGCTGCATGTGTTTGTGAATAGCTACATGAGTGTCTAGATGAGTTATTGAATGCTTGTCTGAGTATCTGTATGGGTGCCTGAGTGTTTGTGTGGGAGGGGTGTGTGCGACTCTGTGCATAGATGTGTGAGTGGGTGATTCACTGGGTGGATGGTTTCAAGAGTGCATCTGTGATAGGACTGTATGGGTGGGTAAGTGTGTGTAAGAGTGTGTTAGTGAGTGAATGTATGTCCCAGTGGTACATGTGTGAGTAACTACATATGTGAAAGGCAGTATATATGTGTGTTGGAGTATATAAATAGCTATAGCGAGAGTGTGTGATTGTGAGAGTGACTGTATGGATGATTGTGTGCTTGTATCAGTGATTGTATAAGAGCGTAAGAATGTGCTAGTATTTGTATGAGTAAGTGAGCTGGTGTGTGTATAACTGTATAGGTGAGTAAATGGTAGTGTGTTTAATTATTTGCATGACTGACTAGGTGTGTGAGTACCTCTATGGATGAGTGGCGGTGTGTGAGTGTTTATATAGGTGTATGAGTGCATATGATAGTCCTGTACTGAGGTGACTGTAAGTATGAGTGACTGTACAGGTGAGTGAGTGGATGTGTGTGTGTAGACCTAAGAATCAGTGAGTGTGTATGTAGTTATTGGTGTTGGAGTGTCTATGGTTTTGAGAATGGCAGTCTGTAATTTAGAGTGGGTGTATCAAAAGTTATATTAGGGTGTGAGAAGATGCATGAAATTATCACATGGATGATGTCATCAGTGATGTCATTTGAGATGTCATCAGTGATGTCATGAGTGATGTCACTGACCATGTCATGAGTGATGTAATATGTGACGTCATCAGCAGTGCATTGCGGGGCGCGAGTTATAGTTAGCTGAACTAACTATAACAGGGGAATTTCACGGGTTTTGTACGAGTGCAATGTCCAACTAACTATAACTGTCCCTAAAACCTATGGTTTTTTCAGTGAATTTCAAAGGTTTTTTAAATGCTAATTTCTAACTATAACGTGTCTGAAACCTATGGTTTTTTCAGTGAATTTCAAAGGTTTTTTAAATGCTAATTTCTAACTATAACGTGCCTGAAACCTATGGTTTTTTCAGTGAATTTCAAAGGTTTTTTAAATGCTAATTTCTAACTATAACGTGCCTGAAACCTATGGTTTTTTCAGTGAATTTCAAAGGTTTTTTAAATGCTAATTTCTAACTATAACGTGCTTGAAACCTATGATTTTTAAGTGAATTTCAAAGGTTTTTTAAATGCTAATTTCTAACTATGCCAACAGAGGTAGGACATGTGAAGAAAGAAGAAAAAACGCACAGAAAGAAGCAAAAGATGTGCAGAAAGAACCAACAGAGGAGCAGAAAGAGGCCTTGTTGCAAAATCATCCTGTGCCCACAACTTTTTCAGACGGGTACTGGTGGTAACTGACTCTGACTAACCAGAGGTGAAGGGAGGGGGGGCCTGAGGTGACATGTGTGTAAACGCGCCCCATGGCGCGTTTTAAGATGCGGGATTAAGTCCCCTTGAATCCTGAGGGTCCCTGGGGCCCAACTAGCCCCCAGGTACCTACAGTTAGGACCACAGAGCTGAGTTGCAGAGAGGCGTTCCGAGGCCACGCACCTTTTTTCACCTCTCTGCAACGCAACTCTGTTGTGCTTACTGAAGGTACCTGGTGGGCTAGTTGGCCCCAGGATTCAAAGGGAATTAACTCCCCAACTTAAACGCACCACAGGCCGTGTTTGCGCACATGTCACCTGAGGCCCCCCTCCACCACTGTGCAAACGCGCCCCGTGGCGCGTTTTAAGTTGGGGGATTAGGTCACCTTGAATCCTGAGAGTCCCTGGGGCCCAACCAGCCCACCAGGTACTTCCAGTAAGCACCACAGGCCTGCGTTGCAACGCCTGTAACAAATTGTGCAGTTGTGTTTAGGTAGTGAAGAGGGTCGTGCTGGGGTAGTGTTTTAGGGTTTAGGGTAGTGCAGTGGTGTTTGTGTAGTGTAGGGGGTCATGCTGGGGGTAGATTTAGGGTTTAGGGTAGTGCAGTGGTGTTTGTGTAGTGTAGGGGGTCATGCTGGGGGTAGATTTAGGGTTTAGGGTAGTGCAGTGGTGTTTGGGTAGTGTAGGGAGTCGTCCTGGGGGAGTGGTTTAGGGTAGTACAGTGGTGTTTGGGTAGTGTAGGGGGTTGTGCTGGGGTTAGTGTTTTAGGGTTTAGGGTAGTGCAGTGGTGTTTGGGTAGTGTAGGGGGTCGTGCTGGGGGAGTGTTTTAGGGTTTAGGGCAGTGCAGTGGTGTTTGGGTAGTGTAGGGGGTCGTGCTGGGGGAGTGTTTTAGGGTTTAGGGCAGTGCAGTCGTGTTCGGGTAGTGTAGGTGGTCGTGATGGGGGAGTATTTTAGGGTTTAGGGTAGTGCAGTGGTGTTCGGGTAGTGTAGGGGTCATGCTGGGGGTAGTGTTCTAGGGTTTAGGGCAGTGCAGTGGTGTTTGGGCAGTGTAGGGGGTCGTGCTGGGGGTGGTGTTTTAGGGTTTAGGGCAGTGCAGTGGTGTTCGGGCAGTGTAGGGGGTCGTGCTGGGGGTGGTGTTTCAGGGTTTAGGGCAGTGCAGTGGTGTTCGGGCAGTGTAGGGGGTCGTGCAGGGGGTGGTGTTTCAGGGTTTAGGGCAGTGCAGTGGTGTTCGGGCAGTGTAGGGGGTCGTGCAGGGGTGGTGTTTCAGGGTTTAGGGCAGTGGTGTTCGGGCAGTGTAGGGGTCATGCTGGGGGTGGTGTTTCAGGGTTTGGGGCAGTGCAGTGGTGTTCGAGCAGTAAAGGGGTCATGCTGGGGGTGGTGTTTCAGGGTTTAGGGCAGTGCAGTGGTGTTCGGGCAGTGTAGGGGCGGTGCAGGGGTGGTGTTTCAGGGTTTAGGGCAGTGCAGTGGTGTTCAGGCAGTGTAGGGGGTGGTGCAGGGGGTGGTGTTTCAGGGTTTAGGGCAGTGCAGTGGTGTTCGGGCAGTGTAGGGGGTCGTGCAGGGGTGGTGTTTCAGGGTTTAGGGCAGTGCAGTGGTGTTCGGGCAGTGTAGGGGCGGTGCAGGGGGTGGTGTTTCAGGGTATAGGGCAGTTCAGTGGTGTTCGGGCATTGTAGGGGGTGGTGCTGGGGCTGGTGTTTCAGGGTTTAGGGCAGTGCAGTGGTGTTCGGGCAGTGTAGGGGGTCGTGCTGGGGCTGGTGTTTCAGGGTTTAGGGCAGTGCAGTGGTGTTCGGGCAGTGTAGGGGGTTGTGCTGGGGCTGGTGTTTCAGGGTTTAGGGCAGTGCAGTGGTGTTCGGGCAGTGTAGGGGGTCATGCTGGGGCTGGTGTTTCAGGGTTTAGGGCAGTGCAGTGGTGTTCGGGCAGTGTAGGGGTCTTGCTGGGGCTGGTGTTTCAGAGTCTAGGGCAATGCAGTGGTGTTCGGGCAGTGTAGGGGGTCTTGCTGGGGCTGGTGTTTTAGGGTTTAGGGCAGTGCAGTGTTGTTCGGGCAGTGTAGGGGGTCGTGCTGGGGGTGGTGTTTCAGGGTTTAGGGCAGTGCAGTGGTGTTCGGGCAGTGTAGGGGGTCGTGCTGGGGCTAGTGTTTCAGGGTTTAGGGCAGAGCAATGGTGCTCAGGCAGTGTAGGGGGTTGTGCTGGGGGTGATGTTTCAGGGTTTAGGGCAGTGCAGTGGTGTTAGGGCAGTGTAGGGGGTCATGCTGGGGTGGTGTTTCAGGGTTTTAGGGCAGTGCAGTGGTGTTCCGGCAGTGTAGGGGGTCGTGCAGGGGTGGTGTTTCAGGGTTTAGTGCAGTGGTGTTCGGGCAGTGTAGGGGGTCATGCTGGGGTGGTGTTTCAGGGTTTAGGGCAGTGCAGTGGTGTTCGGGCAGTGTAGGGTGTCGTGCTGAGGGGTGGTGTTTCAGGGTTTAGGGCAGTGCAGTAGTGTTTGGGCAGTGTAGGGGGTCGTGCAGGGGTGGTGTTTCAGGGTTTAGGGCAGTGCAGTGGTGTTCGGCCAGTGTAGGTAGTCTTGCTGGGGGTGGTGTTTCAGGGTTTAGGGCAGTGCAGTAGTTTTCGGGCAGTGTAGGCGGTCGTGCTGGGGCTGGTGTTTCAGGGTTGAGGGCAGTGCAGTGGTGTTTGGGCAGTGTACGGGGTTGTGCTGGGGCTGGTGTTTCAGGGTTTAGGGCAGTGCAGTGGTGTGTGG